>JAOXNR010000001.1:16323604-16335778 GCA_028571225.1 Parsonsia alboflavescens | reverse complement strand
GTAGAAAAATTGCCAGATGAGCTCTGGGATAGAGGTCTCTGTACTGACATCTCAATCTACAGGGCAATCATAAGAAGTTTGTGTAAGAGAGAAAAGGTTGATTCTGCAAATAGAATGTTTGTTTCTATGAATGCTAAGGGAATATCTGGAGATACTGTAGTATACACTAGTTTAGCATATGCTTACTTCAAATTAGGAGATATGGATGCTGCTGAGAATTTGTTGGATGAGATGGATAAGAAAAGATTAATGGTGACCGTCAAAGTATACAGAAGCTTTAATGCTTCTTTTTCTAATGACAGCAACCTGTTGGATATCTTTTGGGGGAATTTACTGCAGAGAGGACTGATGTCCAAAACTAGTTTTAATCATATCCAGGATCTGAAAGTAAAATCCTAGGTCCTTCTATATTTCAGAAGCCAAGTACTGGTAATAATGAAATTGACTTCTACTCACAATTGAACTGAAAGCTTGTGAAACTGTCCCCATTGCCATATTTGCTTTGGCACCTGCCTTCTTGATGGTAATTGAGCCCCTTAGCGAACATGTGTCGGTGTTGAATCAGGTATTTGACATTTTCAATCTATTCATGACTGGAACATGCAGCCCATGTATTAACCTAATGCTGAGATATCTTTTGCTTGCCTGCAGGAGGGGTGCTACAAACCCCACACTGTAACTTCTGCAACTCAGCTTGTCAGTCCACTCATCATGTGCTAAGGGACTCATCATCTGGCAGAAGCTAATACCTCACTCACTACAAAATGATTTCTATAATCACGTTTCAGCTGCTGCATGGTTTGATGGGAACTTGGCACGACAACTGCGAGTGCAGGTTAGGTTTGGGACATTGGGGCTACAATTAGACAAACAATTCCTGAGATCTGGAGTCTTCTTAATTTGTGAAACATGAAAAGTTGGAAAGTCATATGTCCACAGAGTTTATTCCATGCAAAGCCTGAGGGTGGTTTTTATATCTTTCGTTTGCATGGGAAAGGAGAGGAGTTAGATGGCTGGCAGCTCTACACTGAACTTGTACAGTTTTTTTTCAGATATTAATGTTAATTAGATCCATTTCTTCCAAGCAATAATCTTTTGATCTTTCTCCAGGAATGCCAAGAATGCAGTGAAGAAATTCATCACTAAGGTCTGTTCTGATTCTTTGAGATAGTCAATCTTCGGTTGATCCTTGATCAGATAATGAAAGGCATGGAACTCCTTTTTTGCATTAGAGCTCAGTTGACAAGAATGAATGTCATGATGTCTATCTGAATCCAGATTCAGTTTGTTGTCCAGACATCCACCTGAATTCAGGTATGCTTAACGTTTGTCTGATGGTGGCTATAAAAATGGACGTCAAGGCAGTTTGTGTAGACATAAATGAGTTGAGAGTTATAGGTGAGGTCATTTGAGATGCATGGTACGAATTATATAACATTCTGTGTATGATCCAAATCTCTTTTTATTCCACGTGAGCATCTGTATCCAACTGAATGTGAAGGCCCTATGACAGTGTGACCATAGAATTACAATTTGAGACATGTACTTCCTTTCTAATTTTGTTTTCTGCTTGATCTGTATCTAATTAAGTATGTGTGAAGAAATGCTTAATAAATGCCCAGTGATCTTTATAGCTAGGATACATTGGATGGGATATTTACACACTTCTCTAAGACTGCTGAACTTGTTGAGTGCATCTTAAATGCCTGCAAGTGAATCTGAGATAAAGATTTGAAAATGAAGGTTCAAGTCTCAGCAACTTTGTGGTTCAGCTGAAGTTGGGAGACTCCGAGTTCAAAAAAATGGAGAATGTATCCATTAATCCCACAGAAGGAAGCATTATTGTCAACACTCTCTTAGCTACTCTACATGCCCATGCCTTTGATAACATTGTTTTGCAGACTTTTTAAGTCCCATAATGTGACATTACACATGGATCTGGGACTGTGAAATGCTGTTGGAGAAGTTTTCCCAATCTCTTTTGGATTGGATTGTCTCCATGCCAGTAGTATGAGATGTCTTTGATTGGGATTTAAATATAGTCTCTATTATTGAAATATCCATCTGCTCTTGTAGTAATTGAATAAGTGATAAATGCTAGATTGGGACTTTTATATAATATAAGGTAAGCTTTGCTTAACGCCCTAGTTTTGGAGTTTTCCCCAACCTGTACTTTACTAATTTCAGGAGTGCTTGCCTTACCTTTTTCAGCTGCACGACACATAGGGCTGTGTTGCAAAATGGAAGGAGCCAACAATCTGATGTATTTTCTTAAAGGATCTTAGTGGGTGGAAGCATTGAAACATTTCACCATAGAGGTTGAGGAGTCCCCTCAAGTGTAGAAAGTTCTTGCATAAGGAATAACAGGGTATGAGAATAGGACACAAATCACAAGTTAGCCACCATGTTTATGATGAGAAGTCAATCATCTGTACTTTTTATGATGGTTAATATGATATAAGCAGGAAAATAGGCAAATGAGCTTAAAAAGTAAAAGGAAATAACAGTTTTATTTGCTGAAAATGGTTATCTAATTTGAGAACTTTTCCCCGGATAACAAACTTCTTTAATCAACTTCAATGTCCCTAACAATAAATATTCCAGGTATATTTATACTTAATTAACTCTAATTGAACAATTAAAATGCAGAAAAGAGTTACTGAAATGTAGGAAACATAGATCCTAATAGAAATCCATGTTCAGCACCTTAAAAGGTGCTTCAGTTCTCTTCTTCAGGTTGAAAAGACCCGATCTTAAAGACCAAGTAAAGAGTTCAAGTTAAACAGCTCTTGGACTGTTTGTTTTTTCTTCATTATTGTTAAAGGAGTATTTGCATCATAGTATCCACTACCAATTATCTGTCCATTATCTTCTTCAATTCAATCAGTACTCAGAATCATCAATTTTATTTTGTCAAGGTTCTTCTTCAATTCTAGCTGCTCCATTCCAAAACAATATAACTAGAGGTCTGCTACAAGACAATGCAAGGCGACAAAGACTTTCCCGACTGATGTGCTGATTTAACCACTACCAATTATTTGTCCATTATCTTCTTCTCTTTTCGATGAAATGTTAAAGTTTTGAAATGTCAAAAATTAGCCGTAATGGTATAAAATTATTGAGTACAACATTATTGTTTTCATTGTTCTGATTAATTTATAACCACAGGCTGTATATGGACTGGATCCAGAATAAAAAATTCGTTACTTTTGGGTAGTCAGACAAATGAAAAAAAAATATTACCAAAACAAGTGGAGTCGGTGCAATTTCAGTTCTTAATGCATGCGTCAACGTATTTTGTCTTTATCCCAGGGAGTTTTCAGCAGCTACACTACAGAATCTGCTGAAGCTAAAAATTAAAGACCTTTTCCTGAACATGCCTAGCAATTTCCTCACGGTGTTTCTTTTTTTTCTTCGGTAGAATTGATCAAATTTTGCGGTGAGTATTAATTCTAATATGACATTTACACTTAAAAAGGTTCATACCTTTTGAGTTGCTGTGCTCATCTTGTATTCTTGTCGTACATGGAAAATCAAACCCGATGTTACTGATGTAATAAGAAGTGCTGCAGTTTTTTCAGTAGATAAAGAAATAAACTTTCATAAGTGCCCTTAGATTCTTTGCTGTGATTGAATTAAATAGTGAACTGGTGGAGTCAGTATTGCACAGAACAAGCAAGCAAATTGAACTGAAATGGCCACCTTAGCTATTCCAACTATTGATCTTTCTATTTCCTCTGATGAAAATGGAAAGAAGAAAGTGAAGGATCTAATTGCTCAAGCTTGCTCAGAATATGGTTTCTTCCAAGTTGTGAACCATGGTGTTCCCCAAGAACTGCTGTCCCGAGTGATGGAGCTCACAAAGACCTTCTTTCAGTATACAGAGGAGGAGAAACTCAAGTGTCGTCCTAATGATGGAGCACCTCTACCTGCTGGTTATGCCAAGCAACCTGAGATTTCACCTGATAAGAATGAGTACATACTTTTGTTCCCACCCCAGGCCGGCCTCAATGTCTTGCCACAGGATCCACCTGAGTTTAGGTAATATCCTATAACTCCATACCTTCTTGGTTTATCCATCAAATTGGTTCTAATAAAATTTCAGGAAAAATCTAATTCATCGATATATACTGATAGGGAATCACTGGAACAGATGTTTGGGTTTTTCCCCAAGGTTGGTGAGCTGATAGAAAGCATAGTAAATGATTGTCTTGGTCTCCCCGAAGACTTCTTGAAAGAGTTTAACCATGACAGGAGCTGGGATTTTATGGTGGCATTGCACTATTTTCCCTCTAATGAAGCTGAGAATAATGGAATAACGGAACATGAAGATGGAAATCTCTTTACTTTTGTGGTTCAAGATGAAGCTGGTGGCCTAGAAGTTCAAAAGAACGGAGAATGGATTCCAGTGATTCCAGAAAAAGGCAAAATTGTAGTCAATGTTGGTGATGTCATTCAGGTAAATTCTCCATTTTCGGGTATCCAATTATTCTTTCTGTGTTCTGCACTTATGTCTGTGTACAAGTTATGAAAGTTGACTGAGAAGGAAGATGGGTTTATTTTCCTCTTTCCCCTTGGGTTTGATAATTCTTCTATGGTTCTCTTTGAGCCTTCATAATTTTGCAGGTGTTAAGTAATAATAAATTTAAAAGTGCAACTCATAGAGTACTAAGGCCTCAAGGAAGAAGCAGACACTCTTTGGTGTTTTTCTACAATTTACATGGAGACAAATGGGTAGAACCATTGCCACAGTTCACCGAAGAGATCGGAGAGAAACCAAAGTACAGGGGGTTCGTTTACAAGGATTACCAAGCTTTAAGAATGAGAAACAAAACTCATCCACCATCCAGACCTGAAGATGTTATCCACATTACTCATTATGCAATTTCAGATCCATGAACAGAAAGTTATCCTTTAAATGATCTCTCTGTTTCCTGTTTTCTGAATTCTTGCTTGCATGCTATTGTCATCAATGCACTCCAAGTTGGATGCAATAAAATGGTTTCAGTTTCAGAAGTAATTTTAAAGAAATTGTCACTGAATAAAATCCGTGTCTATTACAGCCTAAAAGATAGAAAGTTTTTCTGCAGTTTTCAAGTGTGATTCACATAAGAGCAAATACATTAATCAGTAGAACCTAATTTGCATAAATGTAAAGGCAGCCTTGGAGTTGCAATTACTTGAAATGGGGTTCTCATGAAAGTAACAAGCCCAGGATTCTCTAGCATGTCCACTTCCTCTGGCTTACTCCCTTGAGGAAGATCCCAATAGAAGTGATGAAAGAGATGGCCTAACATTGAGGTTACCAAATCAAGGCCTAGTTGTGCTCCTGGACATACACTCCTTCCTGAACCGAAAGGAAGTAGCCTAAGTCATTGCCTTTCACATCAACATCCTCTTCCAAGAACCTTTCAGGCTGGAACTCAAGAGGATTGCTCCAGTTTTCTGGACTACGGCCAATTGCCCAGACATTAATATGAACATTAGAACCTGGAGGAATGACATGGTGACTGATCTTCACATCTTTGTTGGCCTTGTGTGGAAGCATCTTGGTGTCGGAGGGTGCAGCCTTAATGCCTCTTTCACCACACATTGCAGGTAACTGACTTTTGACGTGTCCAATGATTCTGTAATCAGACAATCCTGTCCTATTACAGGTTTAGCTCCTCCTGGACCCTTTTCTGAATTCTTTTGTTCCTTATCACCTCAGTCATTGCCCATTCCACTGATATTGCACTTGTGTCAGAACCTGCAGAAATCAAGTCTCACGGGAGCCCCAGTATCGTATCCTCCCCAAACTCATTCTCAGCCTGTAGAGTTAGTAATTGCCTTACAAAATTTTGCTGATCAGCATCAGCACTCTTTCCTTGAGTTCTGCTTTGCTCTTCCAAGATAGTACTAACTGGCAAATCTTTTCATGCCTTGTGTTCTTTGGTGTCTCCTTTCTTGAGCCTAGCCATCCAATATGCTTCAGAATTCCAATAGACTCACCATGTTTTAGTTCATCTGAGAGAATAGCTTTGATTTCCTTCCCTTGTTCATCTAGTTCTCCTTCAGTGTTTGAGAATCTCTTACCAAAAACCATTCTTGCAATATTATTGAATGCAGCTTCTTTCAAATAATCCCTTAAGATTAAGTTTCTTCTTCCTGAGGAACCATGGCTTGTGCAGTTCAAGAAAATTGATTTCACCATGGTTGCAATCTCATCTTTCCAGATTGGCCTCAGAGCATGAATACTTCTTGGAGAGAACAATTCAATGGTGCAAATTCTTCTAAGCCTTACATAATGAGGACCGTAATCAGACCATACAAGATCCTTCCCATCATTAGTAAATATTGACGCTGAAGCACCCCTGAACCCATCTGCCAAATGAACATCATTTTCTCTTAGCACTTCCTTAGCCAACTCTGAGCTGCCCACATTTATGTTCAAAGATGAACCTAACCACAAAGATGTGACCGGACCATAAACATGTGACCACTCGGCCGTGCATCGGAATACCAATGGTTTCACATTCAATAAGTTCCCCATGATTGGTAAAGGTTTTGGACCAGGAGAAAGCTCGTACCTGGAATTCAGGAACAGTTTAAAAGCTGAAAGGATAAGAACTATGATCTTCAATCCAAGAAGGGGAAGAGACATTGCAAAATTTGGAGTCAGATGATAGTCTTTGGGGGAGAAAGAAAGATGGGTTAGCAAAAACTCTTGCGCAGGTTACAGTTTATAGAATTTTTGCTGCTCCTGTAAGTAACCAAGAAGCAAGTTGTTGGAAAATTTTAGACTGGGAAAGAAGAGAAAGCTGAGACGACTTGCTAAAGATTGATGGGAAATCAGAACACACATTCATTAACATGGAGTATTACAATTTAAAGATAGAAAAGTAACAAACCACTAACAAAAAATTCAGAAAAGCAATCACTAACATCCTGAAATTAAGCCACTAACATTCAATAATGAGGAACAACCTAGACTTCCAATAATGAGTAATTATGTTTAGCAGTCCTAAGCATGTGTGAGTAATAATGTTCAGCAGTCCTAAGCATGTGTTCTAACACTCCTCCTTGCTTTTGGAGCTGCAAACACCAAGTTTATGCCTTAGAAACTCAAACTTGCTGACTAGAAGTGGCTTTGTAAACAAATTTGCTAACTGATCTTCAGATTTGCAATAAACTAGAGTCTCAAATTCTTCTTTCTGTACTTCTCTGAGGAAAAACGACTTGATGTTGAAATGCTTAGTTTTTCCATGAAACACAGGGTTATGGGAAATGGCAATGGCAGCTTGGTTGTCAACAAAAATCTCAATGCTTTCTTTCTGCTCCAAATTGAGATCCATTAAAATCTTCCTCAACCACAAAGCTTGATTGACAGCAGCTGTTGCAGCAACAAATTCTGCTTCAGCAGTGGATTGAGCTACAGTTTCTTGCTTCTTTGAGCTCCATGAGAAAATACTGGTTCCTAGAGTAGAACAGTAGCCTGAGGTACTCCTCATATCATCAATGGAACCTCCCCAGTCACTATCAGAGAAACCAACTAGCTTGAACTCCTTACTTCTTGTGAATTTAACACCAAGATCATATGTGCCTTTGACATATCGAATTACTCTTTTGGCAGCCCTGAGATGCAATTCACTTGAAAAATGCATAAATCTGAATAAGATACTTACAGCATTCAAAATATCAGGATGTGTTGCTGTAAGATACATCAAGCAACCAATCAAACTTCTAAAATGTCCCTCATCAACTTTATTAGCTCCATCTTCCTTACACAACTTCTCCTTTTGATTCATAGGAGTGCTTACTTCCTTGCATTCTTCAAGCTTGAACTGCTTCAAAATCTCCTTGGCAAACTTCTTCTGGCAGATGAAGACTTCATGCACACATCGCTTAATTTCCAATCCATGGAAGAAAGTCATCAGCTCGAGATCTGTCATCTCAAAAACCTTCATCATTTCTTGTTTGAAGTCCTCAACCAGCAGTGTATTATTTCCTATCAGCAAAAAATCATCCACATAAAGAGAGACTATCAAAATATCATTACTCTGATGTTTGACATAAATAGTGGCCTCAAACAGGCTTTTTTCAAAGCCTAGGCTCAGCAAATATTCATCTATCTTACTGTACCAAGCTCTCGGAGCTTGTTTCAACCCATAAAGAGCCTTCTTGAGAAGAAACACCTTGTTTTCCTCTCCGTTCTTCACAAAGCCTTTGGGCTGCTCAACATAGATTTCTTCCTGCAAAAAGCTATTTAAAAATGCTGATTTTACATCAAGCTGATACACTCTCCAATTCATTTGAGCAGCTACAAAAAGCAAAAGCCTTATGGTGTCCAAACGAGCAACTGGTGCGAAAGTGTCTGAGTAGTCCACTCCAAAAATTTGAGCATATCCTTTTACTACAAGTCTTGCTTTATGCTTGTTGATTATAGATACTTTGAGGCAATTTTGAGTCCCTATGCATGATGGACTCGGAATTGGTCTCGGCATACTTTGATCGTGTCCAAGTCATCATTAGTCAATTAAAGATTAAAGGTGAGTAGCTCTCTGACCAACGGGTTGTCGAGAGAAAATTATGGTCTTTGATTGGAAGATTTTACTAAGTCATCACAGCCATCGAAGAATTACAAGATACGTCGACCATGACTTTGAAGCGGTTGATGGGTTCTTTATGTTTGCATGAACAACGAATGAACCAAAAATCTGATGGTTTTTTTCCCAAGCTTGCGTTGCAAAGTCAGGTGACTAAACCGATTCGTAGAGGCTATCAAGATGGTCGTGGCCGAGGAGGTGGTCGAGGAAGAGGTGGAAATTACAATCCCATTTGGAAATCGAAAACTCTCGAAATACGTGACAAATCAAAAGTCAAGTGTTTTCAATGTAATCGGTTCCAACACTTCCTAAAAGACTTTCGTGTGAAGATCTCGAACGAGGAAAAAGAGCATGCGAAAGTAGCCGATGCGTAAGAGGGCTTGGCATTCGCATGCAAGAAGGAGGAGTCCAATTCCACGTAACCCGTAGATAGTAAAACATGGTATCCGGATAGTGGGTGCAATAACCACATGACCAGATGGAAGGGGATGTTCATGCAGTTGGATGAGACTGTTCATGGCAATGTCAGCTTTGGGAATAAATCCAAAATTCCCGCAATGGGTAAAGGTAATATTAGTATTTAGTCAAAAGATGATACTGATGTTTTCTTTGTTCCTGGCCTTTTCTGGAATTTATTAAGTGTCGGGCAACTTTCCAGAAAAGGGCACAAAGTTAACATAGATAATGGTGTTTGTACCATTTGAGGTACAAATAATAAACTGATCACCAAGGTGCAGATGACAAAGAACCGCACGCTCCCTTTGACTCTCAATTTGAATAGTTTGTTCAGTTTCCAAGCAATAATGAAGGATGGCAACTGGTTATGGCATCTCTGATTCGATCACCTTCATTTTTAAGGGTTAAAACTACTGGCTTAGAAAAATATGGTGATCGAGTTACCATTAATAGACAATCCAAATCGCCCGTGCGAAGGATGTCTACTCAAAAAGCAGCATCGAAATTCCTTTCTAACTGGAAAAGCAAGGAGAGCCAAGGACCATTGGAGTTAGTGCACACCAATATATGCGGGCCTGTTGAGGTAGAATCTTTTTCACAAAAAAGGTACATAAAAAGTTTTGTGGATGATTTTACCCAAAACTTGAGTATATTTTCTGCGAGAGAAAAGTGAGGCTTTTGGCATATTTAAAGAATTCAAGGCTTTTGTTGAAAAACAAAGTGGGCTACATCTAAAGACTCTGAGATCTGACATAAGAGGGGAATTCACTTCAAATGAATTTTTCTCCTATTGTAAAGATCAAGGAATAAAAAGACAGTTGACAGCTAGCTACACTCCTCAGCAAAATGGTGTAGCGGAAAAAGAAATAGTATTATTTTTTAGTTGGCCAGAAGTATGTTAAAAGCTAAAAATCTTCCTAAGAATTTCTAGGCAGAAGCTGTTGCTTGTGCTGTTTTTCTCATGAACAGGTACCCAATGAAGAGTGTTCCTGATAAAAACCAAAAGAAGCCTGGAATGGGAACAAACCAAATGTATCATTCCTTTGTGTATTTGGTTGTATTGCATATCCCCATGTATAGGATAAATGGAGGAAGAAGCTCGATGACAAGAGCCAATAGTGCATCTTCATCGGCTACAACGATATGACGAAGGGTTATAAATTATATAACTCGGTGACGAAAGGAGTTATCATAAGTAGAGATTTCCAGTTTGTCGAGAATGAAGCTTGGGACTGGAGCTTTAACAATAAACCTAGGAGTGTCAAGATCGACAATGAACTATCAAGTGAGGAGAAAGCAATATCTTCACCTTCCAATTCATTATCTTCATCATCACTGTCTCCACCAACACCACTTTCTCCATTGATGCCTGTTTCATCATCGAGATAAGTTTCGACACCACCACCACTAACTAGTGGTCCAAAATGGACTCGCGTGACGTCGTCACACCTAAAAGATTATGTGGTCACTAGAGATGACGAAAGTGACATTGATTCTATCATCGACGAAGAGATGGTAAATTATTGTCTATTTGCATATTGTGATCCTGTCTCTTATGATGCAGTAGAAGATGAGCACTGGGTCCAGGCAATGGATGAGGTGATCCACTCCATCGAAAAAAATGACACATGGGAACTAACTTCTTTACCTCACGATAAGAAACCCATTGGTGTCAAGTGGGTGTACAAAACCAAGTACAGTCTCGACGGTCAGGTAGACTGGTGGTTAAAGGCTACAAGCAGAAGCTGGGTATTGACTACTTCAAGGTGTTCGCACCGGTCTCTTGGATAGATACCATCCGGATGATCATTTCACCGGCAGCTCAGAACCGTAGGAAATTACATCAGATGGATGTAAAATTAGCTTTTCTGAATGACTTTCTGGTGGAGGAAGTCTATGTGGAGCAGCAGCCCGGATATGTCAAAAGGGGGCATGAAAGTGATGTTTACCAATTGAAGACACTTATCTATTGCAACATGGTTTTCAGAAGTGTATTTATAGGCAAACATTGTATATCAAGTTTAATACTAATGGTAATATCTTGATTATGTGCCTCTATGTGGATGAGTTGATTTTTACAAGAAGTTCTGAGGAGATGTTTTTAGAATTCAGGAAGGCTATGACAAGCCAGTTTGAGATGATAGATTTAGGACTTTTGTCCTATTTTTTGGGCATCGAGGTGAAGCAAACAGATAGTGATATATTTATTTCACAAAATAAATATGCTACTGATATTTTGAAGCGAATAAACATGGAGTTGCTCAAACCGATTTGAACCATGATGATGCAGCAGTTGGATCTAAAAGAGGAAGGAATTGGTGAACTAATAAATCCTACTTACTTTAAAAGCATCACTGGCAATCTCAAATATTTGACTTGTATAAGGCCAGATATTATTTATTGACATCGAAGAGTAGGAGTAATAGTAACTAATTCACGTAGGGGTGATAATTTGGGGAAGAGACTCTTTGTTTACCAAAAAGATTTGCTCCTTTGGATTGCAGTTTAAGAATATCTGGTAGGCTGCTATAACTTCATGGTGGTGACTTGTGAGTGTATAAATGCTAAATAATCAACATTGCTTGCTGGATTTGTTTAATTATTAAAGCCAATATTTGGATTTGCAAAGAAACTCTTCACTGCTATGCAAGAATTAGATGTACTTGTCAAAGTTAATTGCATTTTTTTTTGTTTTTTGCTTTTACCTTTTTACAAGATATGTTACTTTCTCATATGGTAAATCACTATCAATGAATTGTCAGAAATTGATCCATTTGATCTTCTAAACGGTAAGTACTGCATTGCATTAGACGTAGATGTACATCATGTACATATAACAGACTGTGTCAAACAATACTTGAATTGCCCTCACTGTCTTATATAATTTAGATGAAAGGAATAACTGTTTGCAGATGATTTTATTTTGTAGATGTGCCATACTCTAGAGAAAGATTACTATTTTCTAAATGTTCTATAAGACATTTTTAGTTGTGATATGTGTTTTTCTAATGGTTGGCTTGTTGATGGGTGAACATACTTTCTAGTGACTTTATCTGGGTAGAGAAAGGAATCTTCTGTTAAAATAATATAAGACTCATCCGTCTTGCATGATTTATAATGTGAATATCGTTAT
>JAOXNR010000001.1:16309319-16323504 GCA_028571225.1 Parsonsia alboflavescens | reverse complement strand
AAAGCCCCCTGATCCGCTCGCACCCCCCCCCCTCCCCCCCCCCCCCCCCTCTCGCACTCCATTGTTGAACCAACACATCCAATGTGAAGAAGGGATTTTCCAGGCAAGAAAGCTACAAATTTCTTTGTTTTTTTCCCTTTCTTTTTTCAAAACATTTGTTTTAAAGAAAAGAGTTTTTGCTGTATCTTAATTAGTACTTGGTATTTTTGGTATGGTAGAAGTATCATGTGTTTTGGTTCTCCAAGTCTCAAGAAAAAACAGTCCCACAAAGAAGTAATTTAAGGATCTATGTCAAAGTATAGTATCAAACTAGTATATTGAGGTATATTTTTTTTCTTCTTTCTCATATTAGAAACCCAAATAGAAGAAGAAGAAAAGAAAAGAAAAAAAAAGGATCAGAAAGCAAAGTTCAGAGATAGAGAGAGAGAGATTCTGATTTCTGAGTGTGCGATCTCATGTGATCATGGAAGGAGGTGATGATCATCATCTCCACCACCGTCCCAACTTCCCATTTCAATTGCTTGAAAAGAAAGAAGATGAAGCGGCTTGTTGTTCCAGCTCCGGCGCTGGTTTTCCTTCTCTAGCTATCTCATCTGCAGAAAACAACAACAACAACAATAACAATAATCGAAACCCTTCACGATCAGCTTCTTCGAGTCTTCAAATCTCAGCCGAGCCATCCAAGAAACCGCCGCCTAAGAGAACTTCCACTAAAGATCGCCACACCAAGGTTGATGGACGTGGCCGACGTATTCGCATGCCCGCACTCTGCGCAGCTAGGGTTTTTCAGCTCACTCGAGAGTTAGGCCACAAGTCCGATGGCGAAACCATTGAGTGGCTGCTTCAACAAGCCGAGCCAGCCGTTATAGCTGCCACTGGGACCGGTACTATTCCTGCTAATTTTACATCTCTAAATATATCATTGCGCAGCTCGGGTTCCAGCATGTCCGTTCCTTCTCAGCTACGATCCACGTACTTCAATCCTAATTTTTCCATGCCACAACGCCGGAGTCTTTTTCCCGGAATTGGGTTATCTTCGGACAGCTCCTCGACAACGTTGTTGAATTTTCAGTCGGCAAATATAAACCCTAATATGCTGCAGGCGAAGCAGGAGTTGCGAGACAATTCTTTAGACTTAACGGAGACCCCCGAGGAGAGTGCTATGGGGAGAAAGAGACGGTCTGAACAAGAATTGCAACAGCAACATCAGCAGCAGCAGCAAATGGGGAGTTACTTGCTGCAGTCGAGCACCGGAGCGATGCCGGCAAGCCACGCATCGATTCCGGCTAACTTTTGGATGGTTCAGGCGAATTCGAGTAACCAAGTCATGGGAGGTGACCCTATATGGACATTTCCAAACGTTAATAATAGTCCAGCTGCTTTGTATAGAGGGACTATGTCCAGCGGATTGCATTTTATGAATTTTCCTGCCCCGGTTGCATTATTGCCTAGCCAACAATTAGGGTCAAATATGGGGGGTGGCAGTGGGGGTGGAGGCGGTGGAGGAGGAGGAGCTGGTGGAAATGGTTTAGGAGATTCACAATTGGGCATGCTTACGGGACTAAACCATTACCGGTCAAGTGGCGGAGTTTCAGAGTCTCCGGCTAGTGGGTCCCACTCACACCACGGCGATGACCGGCATGATACCACGACAAGTCACCATTCATAGAACGAACGAACGAACTATCATCATCCCCCACCTGTGTAGTTTGATTTGTAGCACACGTGAGGTTTGATTTGCTCTAAAACTCGATGAATTTTTTTTTCCTCTTTTTTTTTTTTTTTGTTCTTTCTTTAATATTCTCCAATTTTTTTTGTGTGATTAATATGGGAGCTTTAGCTAGGGTTTGCAGAAGACAATATTCTAACAGGAAGTATTGGATGTTTTTGTTTTAAGAAAAAAGAAGAAGAAGAAGAAGAAGAAGTGTCATTTGGTTTCTCATTACACAATATTTTATGTTCATTATTTGTGCCATATTTATTTATTTCTCTTTTTCCCCCTCATTTTTCACCCAAGGATCAAGAAATATATATATATGTTGTAATTCTTTTTCTTTGATTTTGCATGTTTTTTTATGTATCATTTATATAAATGCAAGATGAATTCCATTTCCACTGGCTGACAAAAATGTGTTTTTTACATTGTTAGTTAAAACTCAAAAGATCCCCTCTTCCCTACTTCCTCAGTCCTCAGTCCTTAGTCAGTCCTTCGCCTACCCAGACCCCCACCCCACACTACCCACCCTCCCCTTCCTTTGGGTCCGGACTCAGACTTCAGGGCCACATAATTCACATTTATGTAGGAGTGAGAAATATTGAATGCCAGCAATATATTTATATTTATAATATGTGTCTGTTACTACAATGTAGGAGCTGATCAAGAAATAGCTTTCATATATAGTGATGTCATTAGCAAATGGCTAAGGTGAAACAGCTGCTAGTTTCATTTGGAGTCCATCTTTGGGTCATCCTAAATTACGATCGACTTAGATAACTAACTGATCGAACAGCAAGTTTCTATCAGATGGAACAGAAACTTCAAAATACATTTAGGGGTTTTTTTTTAAAAATTTTTTAAAATTTTTTTGGGAATCCTTTAAAAGAGATGGGCTTAGGTAACGGGGACTAGTAAGGCGGGGGCCCATACCTTATCAGCTCCAGGTGTTGGCTCAGGTGGCAAGGCCCACATGCCGGTAATTGCCTAAACCAGCGTACAAATACTACAATATTATCACAGACAAACAGGTGGATCCTTCCACTCTTTTATATAACACAGGGCATTGTTGGCAATAAAAAAGATCAAGTGGTGGGTGTTCGGGACCCTACCTTAAGGGGGACCCACCAGTTCCTTCATCAGGACCGTTGAATTCTTGTGGGCCCTCTGTCACCTATGGCCACACTGAATGATTAGTTCTCGGTTAAGAGAGAAGAAATGTGTAGAATCTTTAAGGGTTTCCCATGAAGGAATTTTTAGGTGGGAAATGGCTCCTCTTCTCTTCTTCATCATTCTTTCATGGAGGGGACTGATCTCTCTAGGATAAGATGTCCATCTATGCCATGAAATATTTATTTTATATATAAAAATAGGATATAAATAAATATTTATATCTATCTATAATTATTAACAAATTTATATTATTATTACACTCTTCCCATAAGAATGAGAGAAGTTTGGATAGGAAGTCTTTTGTATTGTATTTGAAGTCACATCAAATCATGTGAATTATTTGGTCTGCAGCAAGGCAATGGGTTGGGTTTGGGATATCCCATAAGATTGGAATGAAGTTGTTTGATATATAGATGTCAAGTGGGTGCACAATTCTAAATATGCACTCTCACACACTATTTATTGTATCGTCAAGGGGGATTCCCTGATCAGTTTTGATGCCCATTGTAGTTATTGAAAGGTGTCAGCACTGATCAGCTGCAAACTACATATACCGATCAGCTGCATTTTGATTCTTTAAAGATAAGTCTAAGGCAATAACAAGGGGTGGCTGGAATATGTCTGATTTATATTTTTTGGATTAATGATAAATCTTGTGTATAGACAATTGAGTGTGATAATGATATAACAAATTCAATTATGGTTCAAATATATAGTTATATATTGTTACGTCTTATTAAAACAATCTACTTTTAGAATTAAGTTATAAATGATGAAGAATAGAAGCAGAAGCTAAATGTGCATGCAATTCTAGTTAAATTGATTAATTTATCTGGATGTTAGAATTTTTTTGTATGATATGATAAATTACGGATAGTGATATATGTTAGTTTTCAAATATTAAATATTTATTTTCGGAAAAAGAAAAAAAAAAGAAGTTGTGAAAAGACAACAAGAGACTAGCTAGTCTTAACATGTTGATATAAATGCTGTAAAGGGATTCAAAAACATTATTGAAGTACAAGTGAACAAACACACACAAACATATAAATATATATATATATATATATTTATGTGTTAGAAATTCCCTCGAGAGCCACGGAGCTCATTATATAAAGCACTCCACTCCTCTTTGTATTCATATGAATTTGACTATGTATTGACTACATGAATATAAAGAGAAAGGCTTTGTATGATAATTAGTTTCATTGCTCTGCATAGCATTCCTCATAATTAGTCTATTGATATGGTTCATAAGGGTTCTTCATGGCAGGAAATTAAATTTCTTCTTCAGCAAGGAAATTTTATTATCTCACATTTATTTAGGGAGGGTAACCAAGGGGCAGACATTTTATCAAATTTCACTCTAGATACTAATGGTCTTTGGTTCTTTGATGATTATAATTTTCTTCCTTATTCTCTTAAAGATATAGGTTATCTTGTCCCTTTCGGGACACCCTCAATGGGTGAAGTGACGAACGCGTAGATCATAAATCTTGAATTCAAATCTCACAAACACTTTCTCGGATAAAGCAGGATGTCGATGCATGTGCAAATGCATCTGTATGTCAAACTCCCCACCATCAAAGGCAATGCATTTGAAATAAAAAAAGAAAAGAAAAAAAAGCACACCATTCCTCATACTTAATTAATATTTGTTGATAAAAAAGGATTAGCTTAGCACTATATTTAGTTTCAAATTTCCTTATATTGTTGGTATTGTAAATATGTATAGGTCCTGACTCCCATGAGAATCATATACTCCCTCCTCCCTCCATCTGAAAATGAATATTTCATATTTCATTTTGGGTTATTCGGAATTGAATATCTCATTTTCTAAACTAGTCAAAATTTTATTAAGAAAACTGATAATGCAATTTGTTAATGAACTAAGTCAAACGTTTTTATCAAAATACATGCAAGTCAAATTGAGATATTTAATTCTTGTCAGAGGGAGTATATCTCGTTGTTGTTGTTGTTGATGCATATATATACACAAAGGTTATTAATGTCACTTTCATGGGATCAAAATAAAATGAAGTCGAAGCTGTAAAAAGCTGTTACAAGATGAATTTTTTTCCCCAATTGTCTCCCTCTCATCCTCTCCCCTTTTTCCTTTAAAGAGGAAAGAAACTAAATTTTTCCTTCAGTCTTTCAAAAGCAATTCCCCACCCCACATCAAGATGAAGTGTGTTGGCATATATATAAATAATCGAACCAAACAATCAAAACACCCCAAAAAAATTTGAAAATCTCTACCCAAAAGAGAAATTTTTAGGAAAGTAAAAACATGAAGAAGAAGGGAGGGGGCGGGAAGCAGAAGCAGGAAGAGGAAGCATTGAAGCCGCCCTAAAAGAAGAGAAGAAAATGTGTGGTGTTTTCTTGAAGAGAGTAGTAACCAACAACGACACACCAATACAATACAATACAACAGTTGGCAAAATATATTCCAAGTGGTTGGAGTTGGATTCAATCTGAACACGAAATAATGAGTATCATCAATTCTTTCTACAATAGCTTTTATTGTCATTTTTGGTTTTTGTGGGAAGAAAAGATTATTATTATTATTTTGGATCGGTGTCACAGCAGCATATCCATCCATCTATCCATCAATTTTTTTGAAGTAGAAATTTGCTGGGTTGTACGAATATTGGGCACATGGGTTGAATCCCAAAGGGTACAAACATGATGGTCCCAATTTTTGGGAGAAATTAAAAAAAAAAGAAAAAAAAAAAATCAAATCCTTCTTTTCTTTTGATGAGAGGATCAAATTAGTATATATCATGATTTGATTAGACCATCCAACAAATCGGTATCCAATTTGGAAGCAAACCCTATTTTAAGCTTCCTTAATACCTACATATGTTTCTCTCTTTTCTTTTTCTTTTTTTTCTTTTTTTGTTCTAATTTTGGCACTTGAATTCGTAACTGTTCCTTATCACATGACCTTCTCTTGCTTATCGGGTCTATAATGGCACTATTCTTTTCTTCTTCTTTCATCTTCTTTTGTCTTTGGCAAACATATTCAGAGACAATAATAATGTTTCTCATAACACATCAAATCAGCTAACGAAATTTGATTTATGATCTGCTATTGATTCTTTCTAGCTACTCGTACCATGCACCAATAATATTTATGTCTTCAAATTTTAAAGATTATGAAGAAAACAACTTGTTTTTTACTTTAGAAAAATTATTGTTCAAAACAAGAGATAGAGAATTGAAATATATTATTATCTTATTCTGATGATTGAGAAATTGTTGCATAAGACAAATAGTTAGGGTTCCATATTGAACAAAACCCGAAGCTATTAAAAATAATTAAACAACATTGTTTTTGTGTTGTGTAGTCTTTTCAATTGTATTTCGTACATCATGTCAATACTTATTTCTTCATAGATAATTGGGTATTTAGTGACAAATTAGATGCTAAAAGTGAAATGCATAACGAGAGTTTTAATTTAACATATTACACTGGCCATAAACTTAATAACGAAAAAGAAACCTAAGTTCAAAAACACCTAGATTAGACATAAAACCTCAATACTGTTCATCAATCTGATACTGTTCATTATACATTTCACATCGAAATATCATAGACTAACAAATATTGTCCCACATTATATAATGAGCTAATACCAACTATTTCAGATAAGTGATATTTATTACTCGCATCATTATTCCGCATTACTCTCATATCGTATAGAACCTCAACTTGAACTTAATTGGAAAAAGAATTTAAGTTAAATACCTATTGAAATTTCTTTTACTAGACACAGTTTATGACAATGAAATAAATCAATGCAAGAAAATTTTGTATTTTTCAGAATAACATAAATACTTCGTAATTTTAGTGTCCAAGGACCAGCAACATGTGGGTTGGGCCGAACGAACTTCTTACTGTGCTTGATTCTTAACCTGGTTTACTTTTAAGTTTTAACAGAAAACCTACAAATTCAAAGTGTATATATATATATATAATAAAAGAAAAGGTTACAACCCAGCATGAAGGTTGTTCCCTTTTTTTTCCGTGGATGAAGAAAAACTACTTTTATCTATATTTTCTATTTTAAAATTTTTGAAAATAAATATCTTATTTATTAAATTAGATAATATTTTATTAAGAAAATTGACATTACAATTTCAAAATAAACTAATTAAGTTCTTTTTTTTAAAATGCATATAAGTCAAAACGAGACGTTCAATTCAGAACAAAGGGAGTAATAATCTAGGATATTTTATGTTAGAAAAATAATCTTGCTTTAATCATTTCTTATTTTACTGACTCAAATTAATTTTTTTGACTTGATGTTTTTCCCCCTTCTTTTCATTTTATTTTTTATGTTCTTTCTTTCTTTGTCTTTTTCTTTTCTGCTTTTATTCCTCTTTTTCTCTTTCCTTTCTTTGCTTTCTCAAAGCACATTATTCTGCATAATTCATAATTTAGTTTAAATTTTATTTCAGGAGGTCAACGCACACAAATTTTTATCTTTTGTATGAAATCAAGAGTGTTAATAATACCTTTTATTTAGTTAGAAAAGTTTAGCATTTATTATTATTAATGTTTATGTTGCTAATAAATAAGTAAATATATTAAATACTGATACAAAATTATTATGTTCTGAAACACAAAAACAACTTAATAAAAAAAAATACTACTCCTTTAAATACCTATATTCCTTATTGGCTTCTTGTTTCCTCTTTTCCCCTTTTAAATAAATGATTAACTTATATAAAAAAAAAACCTTTTATTTCCTCAATTCAGAATTAAATGTTCACATTTCTATTTTAAGTTCTCCGTTCATTTCCTAAATTAGTTAAAATTTTCTTAAGAAATTAATATCATTACTTGTAAAATGAATTAAACCAACTAATTTTCTCAAAATTTGAATAAATTAACATGTCACATGTAATTTCAAACTGAAAGATTATATGATTAGCAAAATGTAGGGTAATATTAAAATTTAAATAAATAAAAATTAAAAATATCTTTCTAACCATACAAAAAACAGGCAATAAATTTAGCTGGTATGATGCCCATAGCTGCTCCACGGTTGTTAATGTAGGGACATGACCAGGCCACCATATTCAAAGAAGCTCTTTCAGGTTCAACTTCTAACCGCACCTACTTCCAGTTGTGAGACGGGGTAGGGTGTACTGTACATGGCTGTGAATCAACCATCACCAATATTGCGCCTGTTGCAAACTTTTAATGCCTTCACACTATCATTTGACAAAAATGGTAAGTCCAAATGATTTTCTTTCCCCATATTTCAAAAATTAAAGAATTTTAGAAAAGAAAAGATCAACGAAAGTCCTCCCCGCCACCCATATATATATATAGGGAAATATTATTATGGATATCTAAAATTAAATTATATCATACTCTGATTAAGTATTTAACGGCCAACAACGATTAATTATCCTTTTTTTAAAGATAGAATAAACTCTCTTAAAAAAATTTATTTTTTATAAATATATTTTATAAACTAAACTCTTGAGATACTTGATTAAATTTATTTTAATTTTTCTAATTAATATTAAACAGATGTCTTATTAATGACATAATTCTATCTATAATATATAGATCGTATGTCACTTTATCAATAGTCATTTTGTAAAAATTAAAAAACATATATTTTTTAAAATATCTTCCAAGCATTTTTTAAAAATGTAAATATCATTTTATGAGTATATCATAAGAGGGGTAATATAAAAAAATACTTTCAAATACTTAATTAACTAATATTATTAATTTATAATTAATGATAAGAAAAGTTAGATAGAATGACTTATATTTAATGATAAAGGATGTATCTTATGAATCTCCATTGGAGGCAACACACAAAATTCTCATCAAATAAGCTCAAGTTTTTTCAAAAACAAAGGAATGAATATATAGTCTTTTTCATTTATACCAAAAAGCATGAGTTACAGGTAAAATTTCTCTTCTTCTTTTTGTTTTTTTGTTTATTAACATGAATTGTAAAACTCAGATATTAATAAAATTATGAATTATATTTATTACTTTGTTTTTCCATTTTAATAAAAATGATTACATATTCAATTTTAAACTTAAAGTTACATAATTTTTCAGTGACTCGATGCGTTACTTCTTTTCGACTGGCTAAAGAAAATGATGGTAAACTGAAACCCACGAAAGACGCAAATCAAGACCGAAAATGTCACTTTTACAGTGCTGGTTAAATGAGACTTTTACACTTTTGTTTGACCGCATCAGTGACTTCAACAATGGCTGAACGTCCAAAAGCAAACCAAAGTGACAGAGAAATTTAACCAAACTTGAATAAAATCCACAACTTTAATAAAAACTGTTACTGTGTTTTATGCTCACAATGCCTAGAGTTAGATATTTGTGGTCTCGCTCAAGAACAGCTCCCCTGATAATCTGGTTGGTTTCTGCTGCAATATTTTACTGTCTATTTCAGATGGCTCTCCGTTTTCCAGCTCCTCCGGCACCGAATTCTTCAGGTAATTATGTCAATGTTGATATTATTGTTATTATTATTAATTTATTATTTTTTAAATGTTTAAACCTTTGATTTTCTGGGTTATAGATTTTCTCTGTCCTAGTTTGGGATTCTTTGCTTAGATTTCGACTGCTATTTGGTTTTGGAAAGATGAAAGATTGAATCTTGAATTGTAATATAATATGTTTCTTGAATTCACTTGGGCTGTCTTTATTCATTTTTGTTAGTTTATTTAATGCCTTTGCGGCTAGATCATTTTGGTAACATCACTCAACTGATACTGGAGTACACAGGGAATGAAGTATTTACAGTTATCAGTCAAGAGAATAGGTGAGATGTCCTGGAAAGGAATGAATTGATCATTATTTGGAAGAAAGATCTAGGGGTTGGGATTGTTGTATTCTGTTTTGAGGTTCCATGTTAGTTATGCTGAAGTTTATTACAAAGGATTAGACTTTTGGTAGTACTATTTTGTTATGAGGGCAATAAAGTTTGCTAATTTGTGTATGCATTATTTTTTTCCCTTATGTTGTTAATCTCGATAAACAAGGACCACCTCCAATACATTAATGGGAAATGGTTTAATTTTCTATGTCTCAGGATCTTCAGTTTCAAACGAGCAAAAGAGGATAATACTGTATGAGAAATTGTCAAGGGATTTGAATGAGAACGGGGCTGCTTTTCTTAAACATGGGGAAACTTCACAATCATTATCCTTGTCGGAGATTTTTACCGTAAAAGGTGGAGCTGTGACACCTGTGCCTAAGGTATCATGCATCCATGGATAATCCTTTTCATTTGGCTCTGGATCAAGTCCTAAACGACTTGCTTGTTGACTAGGCTGCCAATCCTGCAGTGAGAGCGAATATCTTGTACCTCAGCCCTCAGTATTCAATCCCTATTTTGTAAGTGGTTGATATCTCCTTGTTTTACTGGTTTACTCCTTCTTCTTTGCTACTTAGATCTGAGATTAGAAGCCCTTAAGGCCATTCAATCTTTGGAACCAAGTGGCCTGAAATATTCTTATGGTTATTTGATAATCTGTGTGCTGAAATTATAATTTGAACAGTAAAACTTTAGCAAGTTATGAAATTAATTCCCTTGCTATTAGCACTACTATTTCAGTAGGGCTTTACATGGAGAATAAGCATAAAGCCATAAACCAAAAGTCATGCATTTATGTCAACAAGATTGACTATACTCATTGGACTCAGTTGCTTACTATGGCTGCAATTCCATGAAAGATTGCTGTAATCATAGAGAAGGTGTGTAACCTAGATCAGGTGAAACACAGTTAACGTTAAATATATGATAAGCACCAACTGAATGTATGAAGAATTCTACTAGTGTTGAAGAGTTTTGTAGATCAAGATGGTCAATGTGACTTTCCAATTATGCATCACCGGAAGTGGTCAATGAGTTTCTTCCATTTTAGTCAGATATAACAAGAATAATGGAAGTTCTTTCTTGGGGCCGAAGAATTAAGCTTTTTGTACATCACAGTATTTTATGATGTATTGCTGGATCTAATGATTTAGAACTGCAGTTCTTTTCAACTAAAACTAAAGCAATTTCTTAGTATATGATTCAAGGTGGTAGATTTACTTGCAAGCTTTGATTTAAAGGCTCTTAAAAGATCTGTACTCAGAAAGCATATGTGCTTGTTTTCTTGTATTTCTCTGTTACCTGTCCTTCAGAACATTCACTGGCTCCATCTGGAGTCTTCCCAATAAGTCAACCACACAGTCTCAGAAATAATGGTAGGCCCATGAGACTGCAGAAGAGTTAAATGTTTGTGTATTTACACCTTTTCTTATGGTATTAGACTATTAGTGTTATTTTCCCATCTTTAATATGAACATTTTGACTACTGCTGCTTGAATTATATCTTATGCTTATGCTCATACAACTCAATGACACCAAACTGACTAAAAAGTTAATTCTCTTGTTAAATTTAATGCTAAACATCAACACACTGTTGACATTTCTGTAGGGAAACTGTGAAGAGTATACTTTTGCCATACCTCGACAAAGGTGAGCTCTGTTTTATGTTCGGTTCCAATAAGACATATGAGTTACAAAGAGAATGTTCTTTTAGGTTTCATTTAGTAAGACACGTATATGGAGTAATTTTCCATTCTTTGGGTTTCCGCTTTTGGGACTCATTTCTTTCTTGGTTAGTGGTTTGGTTTCAGAACTGTAGTTTATATCATTTTAGCATGTTCCATGCTTCACATCACATATCTCCAGTTCCGGCTACAGAAGCGGAGGTAATTACTTCTGGACCTCGACTTAATTTGTTACTTTTCCTTTTATTATAATTTTATTTGTTTTTCTCATCCTTTCTCTAATTTTTTCAGATTGAAGAAGAGATAAAGACTGTCAAAGTTGTTGCAGATGGTCTATGTCCATTAAGTATTCGGTTAGACAGAGTGGTTTTGACTTCAACAGGAGTGCTACTTGGCTGCTGGCAGGTTTGTACTTTAACTTGTGGCTGCTTCTGTGTTAGGTTCTAATTATTGGATCACTTGTAAAAGATGAAGACTTTAATACTTCCCCTTCATCACCCTTTAGTGGCATGTGCAAATTGGAAGGGTATCTCTTCTGGTTTGTATGTGTGTAGCTGTATCTTAGATATATTTTCTTGACTTATATCTGTCTTATTTGTCATTTCTTGGAAATGATAAAGCAATATTCATGTCTTTCTCCGTGATCAATGTTTTCTCCTATGATACAGTGATCCTTATGATATTTTTTTCTGTAACTTTCCAGTGAATTAAACCAGTATGATAAGGTAAATATGCAACAATAAACTTTCTTTATTTCTAAATATTTTGTTTTTGTTCGAATTTTAATTTTATATTTTAGCTGATAAGGACCAAGACGAACTTCTGAAAATCAAAATAAAGCAATATTCATGTCTCTCTCTGTGCTCAATTGGAGATGTCAGGAATACTACAATCTGTATTATGACATTTAAGCTACCCTGAATTTCTATACTTTGCTAAAGATTGTTTTGACGAGTCCCAGATTTTCCATATTGGTTGGTGTAACAGGAAGAAATTATTAGTTCCCTGAAAAAGAAGTGATAGAGATCATTCACTTTGAATTAAATTTCCCTCAATAAATACTGGCAATAACCAAAGGCATAAGCTAGCTGGATCATTAGCACCTTAGTTGCTTTATTGCTGTCTGTACCATAGCCTTAACTTGTTTCTTAATGAAGTGCTTTACATTCTGAGTCTCAAATTCTGCCTCCATTTGAACACTCACTGCATTTGGATGACTGTATCCTTTTAGAATATTATACTTGACCAAACCATACAATTACCTTAATATTATGAATTGAATATGTATTCTTTTGTCCTTTTCGTTCGATAAAATTTCCAGTAATCATTCAAATGTTTTCTTTTCTTGCAAATTTTGGAAAAGGAAATGTTGAGTCTTTAAAATTGAATATAACATTGATTCATTTCTTTTCTTTCTTTTTTATTCACTACTTTTCATTTACAGGTGAACTCTGGTACAGATCCTGAAATTATTCGCAATAAATTGAAAGCAGCACTTCCACAAGCACCAGAAAAGCAACTTGTAAGGGTTATATGAGATTGCTTGGTCCTTCCTTTATATGTCCGTAAATTTACACCAGGAATGTGGCAGGATGTAGTTTTAAAGTCATTTAACCACACCTATTGAACTAGTGAACCAGAAATGAACAGAAGAACAACAGTAAGATACCAACTTGAATTTTTTAAATATTTCTCTCTGTTGGTCATCCAACTAAACCAGTTGATCACCAATGTGAATAACTTTTTCTTCTATAAGAACCAATTGTTGTTAAAGGATTGGTTCCATGACCTGAACATACTGTTCTGGAACAGTTTCTGTCATTTTTGTTTCTTGAATTGATCTGTTCACTTCATGCTCTGTTTTGATTTTCAGTTTGAAGTTTCATATGTGCTAGACTGCTAGTTTTACATCAGTTGGATTGAAATTTCTCACAACTTGTGTTATACAGTATGATGCTGTTATCCTCCACACATCGTTTGCAAGGATTCTCGGTTACCCAACCAATCTGCCAGAGGTTGTCTGCAAATGCTATTTACTCTGTTGCATGTGGTTTTACTAAATGCCTGTGCATGGGTACAATCTTCTTATCATAGAACTTTTATTCAAGCTAATACCCAAATAATGAGAACCTTATATCTAAAATCAACTTCCAAATTCGTAATCTTGATCAACTTGTCTATCAATCCATCGTTGAACCAACTGTAAGACTCATCTTTAAACCCAATTGCATCAGTCCTAAAGACACAGGTGCATGTAAATGCATGTGGCTACCTAGTATAAAGAAATCAGATACTAGCATGCTTCTTGTGCACTTTGACAAACACCTAAAATGCTGTTCATACATATAACTTTACATATGCTAGAGTACAACATGCAATGCAAACAGTACTCAATGAGTAAGTATTTATATCAATTACCTAGCAAGAAAGCCAGAGGCCCGGAGACATTAGCTTTGCCCTGCAGTATGAGTGTTCTAAAATTGGATTTTGTTCCCTTGATCTACAATATAACCGTGATATGTTTTTTGTATTTCTTTTGACTCTCATTTCACATGGTTCTTTGTTTTGTTAAACAGGGGAGAAATGCCAGTGTACTCCAGTTTTTCCAAGAGTTAGTAACTAGACTAAATAGCAAACTCCAAGGATTACAGGTACTGTTTTCACCACGGCTCAATGCAGTTGTTGTTGTTAGCTTGCCATGACAAAAAAAAAAAGGGGGGGGGGGGGGGGGGGGGAAA
>JAOXNR010000001.1:16249002-16309309 GCA_028571225.1 Parsonsia alboflavescens | reverse complement strand
CCCCCCCCCCCCCCCCCCGCGATCAGGATAGCATTCATGACAAATTGGAAACTACTTTTGGCTTCATGTTGGATTAAGTACCATTGTACTATTATTTAGATTTGCAGTGCATCAGTGTGCCTTTTGTTAAATCTTGGCTATGTAACTGCATGCATTTGGTGGGCAATATTACTTAATTTTTTCAATGCAAATTTCATGGGCAATATTACTTACTTTTCTCAATGCAAATTTCAGGCCACTGTATCTGAGCTCTGGTATGTGGAAGAATATGACATCCTTGCCCTTGCATTGGATGGAAGAATGAAGGCTCACAAGTTCCAACTTCGATGTTCAAAACCTTAAGGATTTCAACAGTATTCTCATCAACTTCGGTATGCAAAAAAAGTGAAAGAAACCCTTGTGTGCAATCAATTCTTTCATTGTATATAATTCTGTTCCTTTAGATATAAGAAAAAAAATCCGTATAAAATTCCAGGAAAAATGGTTCCAGATTTTTTATCACATTAGATCATGAGTACTGTTACAGATATGTATTTGTGAACCATACAAACAGGTTGATATACTATCATTGCTCTTACTGAACACTTCAATTCAGATGATATTCCTTATATGCATTGGTTTTTATGGAACCCCAGATCAAATCAAAAAGGAAAAAAGAGAGAAAATTAATGAAGTCTAAATCCTGAAAAAGAGGAAGATTTTGAATATGGTTCTCTGAATTCTTTAAGAATTCATTTCCTTTGAAAGCATGCATGATCACGTGGAAGCCACGAGTATTTTGTTCCAAAAGGAGTACTCTTTGATTTCCGGGGGAAGTCCCTTGCGGACGAAATTCCGTCCATAGGCACAGAGGCTCCTTGTGTCAGTGGGGATAAATCGAGGGATGTGCACGAGAGGGTGGGGTAAATCGAGGGATGTGTACGAGAGGGTAGAGGACTGACGGAGAGGATCCAACGGGAGACAATGGCCGTTGACAGAGCCAACGTTTAGAACTTACGTCCTATTTTCGATGGGTTTTGAATCCCCATCTATCGTTGGAGTTAACCAAAAGTCACGTCAACCTTACCAACTCTCTTATGCCCTGAGGGCGAGACCAAAAGGAGTACTCTTTGATTTCCGGGGGAAGTCCCTTGCGGGCGAAACCCCGCCCACAGGCACGGAGGCCCCACGTGCCAGCGGGGGTACATCAGGGATGTGCACGAGAGGGCAGAGGACTGACGGAGAGGACGCAACGGGGGACAATGGCCGTTGGCAGAGCCAACGTTTAGAGCTTACGTCCGACGAGTGCCAAAAAAAAAAAAAAGGAGTACTCTGCTTCTCTTTGTGGTGGTTTATGCGTAAGTTGGAATCGTCTTCCTGTGGTTGCCACACGCCTTATCCTTTCATACTGTTTCCAGCCACGCGGCCTCTACGGTTTGTCTATCCATGTAGGTCATGAGGATCACTGTAGAGTAGATGTTTTATTCCATATATATATATTTATATATATATATATATATATATCCAGAGTTTCTATTATATATATCAAACTATGTGCTATTCGTGTGTACCTGAAGGAAAAATAGCTGACAATTGCGATGTGTTTTTTCAATCAAAAATTTGTGTTATTCTCTATTCATCAATCAAAAATTTGCACTTATCTTTTACCCCAAAAAAGGGGGGATTATCGGCATAAAAAATTTCTTGATATGTGCAGATTTTTGAATGGAGAAACAATTTTTTTAAAAAAATATCTTTAATTTAAAAATTTTAATTAATGAATTTAAAAGAATGCTCCATTAGATTATTCAACTTCTATCTCTATATATTCATCTTCTTAAACTTTTAAAAAGTTTAATGAATTATACAGGAAAAAAAAATTTTTTTTTTATCCTGTTCAAAGGATAATTAAATGATATAATAATATTTTTTAAAAATATAGCTAAAATATCAACTACCAAATTCGTTCAATTTTTTTAATGGTTATATGAAATTTTAAATAACACTTCTAGAAAGTATAATTCAATTATTTATTCTTAAAATTAATTTACCTGTAGATTGAAAAAGATCAAAATATTATTTAAAGATAATGTATTTCAAAACAAAATCTCTTTACATGTTTTTTAGCCTTTTGTTTCAAAATATAATGATAATAATATTTTTCTAAAATTTAAAACTAAATTATCTTACATTACTTAATTTTAATTTTTAATTAAAATGCCTTATAACCCATTGTTATATTTACCTAATAACTCATAGGTGATCTAGTTATGGAGAGAACAATAGGGTTTTTGTATTTTTTTTATTTTTTTATAAAAGAAGTTGTATAAATCTTTTTTCTAAATCTAATAAACATTTATTAATTTTTCTCTCTTACTTCTAGTAGTCTTTCTTTCTCCAAATTAAAGGTTTTTTAATTTAAATTATAGTAGAAAAATTCGATCGTTAGAAAAGAAAAAAAAATCCGGAAAAAGGGACTCGAACCACAACAGCCCACCTCGTTCCAAGATAAAGATGAAAGCCTGAAAATGTGGTGGGTCCTACCGATAAAGGACAAATAATACTTGCTTACTTGAGACACAATTGACAGGAAGTCCTTATCGGTAGTTTCCTCCTCGCAGGTGCTGGCCACACGCCACCTCCCCACTTCCTCTTGCCTTCTCCAACTCACCCAGTCCACCTCAACTCTGCGCGATCGTCTGTCTCTACTAAGAAATCGAAGTCATCTCAAAATTCTTTTCTCGAAAATCAAACACCCTCCTAGATCGAAGAAGTAATTTCTTGTTATTTCTCTTCAATCATTTTATTGTTCTTGTGTTTCTGGTATTAAAGTCCTTCATTTTTTTCTTGCTAGTTTTTTTCCCCTTTTCTAGGATGAATTTGAATTTTTCTGCTTCAGGTTTTGTGCATATTTTTTATTATTAGTTTTGGGTTTTTTATGTTAATGTTGATTGATTTATACCACATCTCTGTATAATCTGTCCGGTTGGGGAAGTTCGGAAGGACTGGCCAATTCTCTACTTTCTTGAGTTTGTATAGATCGTATCCTTGAATAGTGTAATTAAATTCTAAGACATCGAATAGTTGAAATGGTAAATTCTTCATCGCTCATGGTTATTTTATATAGCACTTCAAGCAGATTGCTGGGTGGATGAGCGAAAGTTCTGTTTTTTTCCTAATCTTGATTGGTTGTTGGGATGGCTGGTATTTAGAATTGGGTTAGAGAACCGGGACTTGAATTATAATCATGTAGTTAGAAGTCTCACGTTCATTTTTGGATTAGGTTCCTAGAAAATTTTTTTCTTTTACTCGGTCGATAGTTTCCCTTGATAGTTCAAAGAAAACTGCAGCAGGAAACTTGCATTTCAATTTGCTTCAACTTTCCTTGAACCAATTGTCTGCCTGTCACATATATTTTTGTTACCTAATTGAGGAATAGTGTTGCTGAACTATAGCCCATGAATTTTATGTGCACTACTTCTGGTTTCCTGTGCACGTTTGCCCATCTCACTGGGAGGGGCTGGGCTTGGAAAAAGAACCTCTTCCTCATTATGGATCTGAGTTATGATAAATACTGATGCATCCCAATATTTGATCTGTCAATCTGAGGTCTAACATTTCTCAATAGGTTTCCCTATTTGGTGTCAGGAGATTGGCTACTGATGTATTATTCCTGTAGTGTTTGTATGATTGTGCAAGAGAGAGCATGAGTTCTGAGAATCATCCGACACCAATACTTGACAAGGTCAACATGGCAGCTGAGGCAACACTAGACAGGTTAGATTGCATCATTCTTGCTTCAGTATCATGAAGGTTTTCTCTGACTTTATTGTCATTAACATACCACAGAGATTGTTCAGTGAAATTATGAGAGAACTGAAGATGTGGATGGTAAACAACCTAAGGATCAAATAGCTATTATAGCATTTATAGTACGAGACCATATCCATTCTTGGAAAGTTATTGACTGAGTAATAAACAGCATAAACTGTCAATAATAATGATATTAATTTGAAGTTTCCCCAACTTCATAAACAGCATTTTGATGTTGGTGTTGGTCTTATTACCTTCTCAAGATTATAGGTCCTGCAATTGTTTGAAAATGAAAAAGCTCCATGATGTTTTCTTGTTTAAGAAGCTCTCAAATTATGCACACATCTCTGTTTAATCTTTTAATGGTAAACAAGAAATTTTCCTGGCAATGTGGCCATGCAATTTTCTGGGTTATCTAAAAGCACTCTTGGTGCAGGTCTCGAAAGAATCAGAAGAAAGTTCCAAAAAAGATTCACAAGGCTGAGAGAGAGAAACTGAAGCGCGAGCACTTGAATGAGCTCTTTCTGGCTTTAGCTAATGCTCTTGGTAATCTCTTGAGCTCTAAATTCTAAATGGTCTCCTGGTATATTATGTTGGTTTCCGGGGGTTAGCCTTGATGCCTAACAACAGAAGTGGTAAGGTATGAATTGTTTTTCATATATCAAAGTGACCTCTTGCAGAAGTATCTGAGCAAGCAAATGGAAAAGCTTGTGTGCTGACTGAAGCTGTGCGAATTGTAAAGGACTTGGCTAGTCAGATTGAGTCTCTTAGAAGAGATCATGCAGCCTTGTTGTCTGAATCCAAATATGTAGGTTGCATATTGTCCACCAACTGCATTTTTTACATACTAATAATGTACAATGGATGCTGTTTTCTGAAAAGAACATATTGTATAATTAACTTGCGTTCAAACATCTTATTAGAAGATTCTACTTAAACACTGCACATCCTGCCATTTCTAACCTCTTTTGTTGTCTCAGGTAACTGCAGAGAATAAGGAACTACTGGACGAAAATACTGCTCTGGAAGCTCAAATTGCAAAACTGAGAAATGAGCTTAAAGATAGATTTGCTGATCCAAAGATTGACTTGAATGAAGCTCCACCTGAATGTCAACAACAAGATTTGGCACCACGACATATGAATGATTTCTTCGGATGTCCCGTAACGGAACCTCTCTTGCAGCAAGCAACTAATGTGAATACCCTTTATGTTATCCCAATCTGTTCCAATCCCAGTATTACTATGGATTCCCACACAGCACAGTATTCATCGGTTCCTCCATCAACTGTAAGCAAACCACATCCTAGGTATCCCAACCCAGGTGATATATGGCCATCCCACTTTCTCCAAAATCATCCTTAGGTTGAGGCTCTGAATAAAAATGTCATCCCGTTATACATGTAACCTGGGATTCTTGACGGATAGTTACTGTCTATGAAATATATTTGTCATCTTTGACATGATTGATTGAATGAATTAGCATAATCTGACAAGAAGCCATTGATGAAGAGCTTTCATCCTTTATGGGTCCAATGATTGGAATTTTTCCCACTCCTGTCTGGTTCTTTTGCTTGAAGCATCAATCTTTTTTTTTTTTTTTTAATTAAAAGATCGGTGGACGACGATCTGGTTTGTTTGTTTCTGGACTCAATATCTGATTATTACACCATTTTTCTTGAAAGGTAAAAGTAAAAAAGTCAGTGGCTTTTTAGCTTCCTTCCATTTTCCAAAACAGATTCCATCCATTTATAAATAAGAGACGAGTCTGTGCTGAATTGGTTCTACCAGGAAGTAGCCTTCCTGTGAATTTCTATAATATAAGCCTACGACATCCATTTCTTGGAACCACCAACCCGGGTTCATGGCCATTATTAGTTGGCCAGTTGCACCGAACCCACTACCAAACCTCTTCCTTCTCTACTCCAAGCCCATTTTGAAAATTCCACACCTCCCTATAATTCAATTACCTTCTTTATCTTAGATAATATTACCTTCTTTTATCTATCTTAATATTTGAAAAAACTAAGTTGACTCAATTTATTTTAAATATAATCATATCAATTTTTTAATAAAATTTTAATTAATTTAAAAAAAGAGATGTTGATTTTCAAATTATCTGACAAATGAGAATTTTTTGCTTGTCTTACCTTCTATTTGTATTTTATTGGAGAAATAAATTACTTTTTGATGTCGAATATATACTCTTAGCTTCTTTCAATTTACACTCATATTAAATATATTCTAGCTAGAATCTCTATTCATCTAAGCCTAATTGATTTATATATATTTTTTATGCTTTATTACACTTTTTGAATCTTAATGCAGCTACATTCTTTTCTTAAAACAATAACCTCTTTAGAATTTTTTTTTTTACCTATATAAATTATTTAGACAATTATGACTCATGTTAAATAAACTCTTCCTTATAAATGATAGAATAATTTAGATTTTTTAAATAAAATGTATTCTCTCCTTCTAGAATTGAGTGTGTCCTTTTGACTTGCACAAAAAAAAAAAAAAAAAAAAGACTTAACTCATTTAAAAACTTATCAATATCAAAATTTTCAAGAAATTTTTAACTGATTTAAGAAATTGTACATTCATTCTCGAACAACTCAAAATAGAAATGGAGATATTTAATTTTAGACAAATATTATTCAATTTTAACTTAATACTCCATTCGTTTATATTTAGAAGTCATTTTATTTCACTTTTTTATCAATAATTATAAGCCCTTTTTTAATTTTTAAATTCGGAATCTTTGATTTCCAAACTTGCCATTTTACCAATTGGATTGTTTTCGAATGGACTATAAATCATTGTTAATAATTTAATAGATACTTTACTTTCGCTCTCTTTCTTTCATATTCTATAGGATATTTTAGAGAAAAAATTTTACTTGATAAAATCATTACAGATGATTAATGGAGAGAGTCGTAAATAAAAGTAGAAATGATTTCTATTTCATGTTTTTCAAACACATATTTTGAAATTTTAATGGAAAATATTCAATTTTAAATATTTTAAATCAAAAAGAGACCGGAGATGAGGAGACAAATAGTTTGTGCTGGGTCCAGAGCGCACCTTCCATCGCTTCACACACGCAATGACGCAAACTCATGGAGTAGCTTTTCCTGGTTCGTGAACTGACTCGCTTGTTGTCTTAATTACCGAATCATTTCTTAGGCGGTTGCCCTGACTCAACAAGCCGCCTCAGAAAAATTATAGACCACTGAGCCACAAAAGGACAAGAAACCTCTGGAAAAATGGGAGGATCTGGAGTTGAAAGCTTCGTCAAGGTTGTGATCAAGAACTTCGATGTTCTTGCTGGGTATACCCTTTGATCTCTTGAGACTTTTTAAATTTTCCTTGCGATTTAATACCAGCACCGACTCACTCTCAGTTTCATCTACCTCAAGACTCACTTTTTAAGTGTACATTGAACTAGAGGGCTCTTCTTATTTCCTTACTGTTTTCCTTTTCTAAAAAGATGATTTGCCTAGAGATGTCATTTTTCCCTCCATTCACTTTGGTATTGGAAATTGTGGACTGATTGGCTTCTTATTTCTGCAACGAATCCTCGTGCTCTTGGGTTTCACTAATTTATCTTGTGTTTGATGTTACAGGCCTGTGGTTAGTCTGGTTTATCCCCTGTAAGTATTTTATTTTCATTTCCCTTTATTTATGTGAATTTAAATAAAAATTTCAGCTTTATATTTCACTGTTTCCTTCTTAAAAGCTGGTAAGAAATTCAAGTGCGCACTGCTTTTAAGTGTTAAGTATTTAAACGTATTCCTCATTGTTGGAATCTTTGAATAATATTTGCATATACTTTTGTCTTTGGCAGTTATGCTTCAATTAGGGCAATTGAGACCAAGTCCCCTCAAGATGATAAACAGTGGCTGACATATTGGATTCTGTATTCCATGATCACACTTTTTGAGCTCACATTTGCCAAGCTCATCGAATGGTACTAGTGTTTCACTATTTTTTATTATTACCTGCTCTACTTATCCGAATAATTGGACAATCTCTTTACCCTTGTTTTTCTTTCCAAATTTGTGATTTGATCTGACATTTTTATGCCTGTGGTGAATCAAATAAATCAACTACATTTTTATATGTCGTGTTACCATAAAGTCTTCAGCTAGACATATAGAAACAAGGTCTGAGAAGAATCTACTTATGTTTAAGTCCTCCTGTGGTAAGTGTTAATACTATGCACTGATAGTTGTTGATGTAGGAATCAAGTTCAATGTTTGACTTGTGCAATGCCATAGCCTGTAGTTAAGGTTTCAGAGGTGGATATGGAGTGTTGATTTGACCGATACGCGGGATTGAGGACTTCTTAGAGAAAGTGTCATTAAGAGTTGCTTAGAAGGGATAACACAGGTACATTCTAATTTTGTATGCTGCCTAATGAAAGAAAGGACTTGGCATTGAGTACCTGGGAACAATTTGGACAGAGGTGTGTCCAGTGGAAAGGATAGTTGATGCTTGTGGAGATGTGGAAGATAACTTGGGGTTCAGAGTAGAAGGGAAGGCAAGGGTTTAGTACCATAATGATCTTGGACCTTTTAGGTTGAGCAAGAAAGTGGTTGACAGAGCTAACAGGAAGTTTAGGAAAAGAGGAGGATGAAGAAGGATAAAAGGAAGAAAAATGCAAAATCAGAGAAGGAGAAGAGATATTCCCTGGGGAAAAGAAGGCTGAGAGATGAGGACAAAGATGGAAACCTCAGGCGTAGATTGCTATTTTGTTTCCAAAAGTATTCTAAATCTTTGACTTGTACCAATTCAAATTTATATTCGCTTGATGAATAGAGAAATGACACTTTTGATCTTTGGATGGTTGTCATTCCATATTTAAGTGTTTCCAAGGTTAGGAAGTTCTTTTTTTTTGGTTTGCTGTAGTATTCAATTGATTCTGTAAGGTATAACATAAGTTTCTTTGGTTTGTTCTTCTCGGAGAATTCATCTGGTTTCAAGTCCCTATTCTGTTAAATCTGGAAATATTCTGTTTGTTCTCTTGCATGCACACAAGGATAACCTCAATGTAAAAAAATTTATTACTTTCTCTGCTATTAATATGAGATTGGTGATTCTTTGTAATGATTAAGCATGAGTTTGACCCAAAAGCCCGACATTATCAGGGTGACTGTATACGAAGTTACAGACTACTTCTGCAGTATCAGTTTCACATCTGCTTTTAAGAACTTTTGGTGATATAAATGTGCTTCACATTGAAAATGGTTCGCCTTGATTTTGCAACATATGCAACATTTCAATGTGGAACAGCTTGATTGTCTTCTTTGTGTTACAATTCATGTGATAATTTGTGGACATTACCAAATGATATTCACAAGGATGATACATATATTGGTTTCTCTTCGATTTGTTGTATGTGTGAAATTCTGTTTATCAATATTCTTAAGCTTGCAATGACTTTTGAGGTGGGATTGGCCTTTATCTCAATTGGTCTCCTCTTTTATTGGTAATTTCCTGGACTGCTGGTCTTAAGATTATTTACCTTGTTTTTGTAGAGCTCTTTGCTTTGCACTTCTAAATCCCTAATTCCAAAACATTTCCAGGCTTCCTATCTGGTCATATGCTAAATTGATTCTAACCTGCTGGTTGGTCATACCATACTTTAATGGAGCTGCATATGTCTACGAGTACTTTGTTAGACCTACCTTTGTTACCCGAGAAAATGTCAACATTTGGTATGTTCCAAGGAGAAAGGATGTCTTCAGTAAACCTGATGACATTCTAACTGCAGCTGAGAAATACATTCAAGAACATGGAACTGATGAGTTTGAGAAGATGATTCATCGGGTATGTTTTAATCCCATATCTACAATGTCATACATTGCACACAACTTCTTCGGTAGAAATATAGTCATGAACACAACACCAATTAAACTACTCCAGTGCCATTTGACACGAAGGACTTGGCAGTCTCTAAACTATGAACTATTTCTTTCTCCTTGATCACATTATCTTGACTAATTTTTATTCTTGCAGACTGATAGAGAAACATATCACAGGAATGAAAATCCCACTTTTTATGATGAAGACTACAGATACTACTGATCATCCTTGACCCGAAAGTTCTTGTCCATGATGTGTTCTTTGGCTAGGACGTCTGTTTCCACTGTTGTAAAAAGTGTTGTTTTGATAGTTTTATCATGTTAATGAGTAAAGAAACTCCATCTTTTGTTTTGTAGCCTCTAATAACTACATCAACGTCAGAACATGTTACTTGTATTGTTTTGTTTGTATCCGTTTTCTTCTGAGTTTGTCGTGTGTCTGCAGCTGCTAATTTGCAGAGAGCATACTTAAAAACTTTTTGTCTTGGTTTCTTCCAAGCTCCAGATAATACTTGTTTCACAAATTGGAAATCCTATTTTGATTTTGGTAAGTTTGGAATTGAATGTTCTAATTTTTTGAAAATAGGTATATATATTTAGAAATTACCATTAACTAATGACTTGCAATAAAAGAAATCTTCCAAACCTCAACAGATAATGATAAAAAATTTAGTGAGTAAATAAGTTTCATGCAGGAAAAGAAAATACATTTTTTTACTCGAAATGAGTAAAACCAAAAGAGAATTTGGGGGCATTCCGAGAATTGAACTCGGGACCTCTCGCACCCTAAGCGAGAATCATACCACTAGACCAAATGCCCTGTATATTTTCCCATTTCTGGAATTCTTTTTTTGATTACCAGTGTTGAGTGGACAGAGGCACACATCATTTCGAGTGTGATTAGAAAAATTATAAAATATTTATTAATAAAAATGTGTAACTAAAAATTTTAAAATACTTGTTAATAATAATATTTATAATTTATTGCCTAAAATGACCTTCAAAATTAATAATTTCGAAGCAATGTCTTTTATAATTTTGACACTTGACATTCACTACATTCCCATTAATATGGTAGAGATTATGAATGAAGATTTATGTTTATCCTGATATAATTTCTATTTTAGTGTCTCTTATGATTACCAGTATAATTTGTTGTTTATGGTTTTGGAACATTGGCCCTGAATCCATTGTAAACTTAAATAGCAAATGATTAATTTTTACCAAATAAATATCTAAACATTTTATAGATAGTCAATTTGATACTTTGGATAAATTTAACCCTAAAATCCGATTAAGTCCTCACATGACTGGCATATGTCTCTGACAAAGAGGGCAAAATAGTATATTCAATTTTTTTTCTTTTTCTTTTTCTTTCTCTCTCCCGACAGTATCTTTTCTGTTCCTCTTCTCGCCGCCTTCGTCACTGGTCGTCGCCCACCAGCCCACGGCCATCCCCGCTCCCTGTTCCTGGACCTGCTTCCCTCCCAGTCGCCAACCTCCTCTCCCACGTTCAGTGATCTTCGGTTCTTCTAATAGGCTGGTCATCTCTGCCACCTAAACCCCTTTTTTCTTTCTTCTCTCCCTCTTTATCTCTTCGCAGCTCCACCTTTGCTCTCTAAATTTCAGCCTGTAAGCTCGGCGAGTACCGATCCACTGCACCACCTTTTCGGCACCGCCTTCGCATTGCAGACATCTTGCTCCCAATTCTGTTTAATTTGCAGATTTGGGGATTTCTAGTGCCGATTTGGTTTTGTGTTTTTATTTTCCTTTTGGCTAATTTCTTAATTTTGACTCTGGTTTGGAAAGTTCATTTCAGTGACACATCTAGTTAGGTTTGTGAGGTTTGCAGTAGTGATAGCGATAGTTTTGGATTTTGTTCTCTGTTTGTGACGGAATTGCACTCATCTTTGAATTTTGGACGTAGTTTATGAAAATTTTCAATTGAAAATACCATTCCAATCTTGTTTTTTTGGCAAACCTAATCAATAATCAGTCCAAAATCCTTTCTTGAGAAGAGCTTAGCCTTTATTTATTCTTACTGGAAAGAAATATAAATAGAGGCTGGGTTGAGTGACAATTCCAGATTTTTGACAACATGAGGAAGAAGCTTGATACGCGTTTCCCTTTCTTTCCTTATGTATGTGTTTGTGCTTTAAACAGTGGAAACAGCGGATAGAAGGTTTAGGGTTTGAAGGAAATTGTCGGCATTATGGCCCCTTCTCATCTCTTCTAGGCCTTGACTGGCCAGATCCTCAAGCTCCGGCATTCATTCCTGATTGCGGCGACCACTGGAGAATTTGGTTGCTTTCTCTTTTTCTGGTGATGTTTGGGACTGAAAATGGGGAAGATGAAACGGGAAGAAGAAGAAAGGGAAAAAAAAAAATTTGAATGGACCATTTTTTGCTCCCTTTATCGTATTCATGTGCTAGGCACGTGATGATTTGGCCCCATTTTGGTGTCAAATGTGCCTGAACTACCAAGTTGATTCTCCCTAAAATATTTAGGTATTCATTTGACATAAATTAATTATTTACTATTAAGGTTTACAATAATCATATTTAGGTATTAGATCGATCAATGTTTCTATGGTTTTTGTTGTTATAATTACTTTTACCTTTAAAAGGTTTGAACAATATTTTTTTAATCACTGTTTGGAGCTTACAAAATTCGGAAATTATTTCTTAAAAATTTTACTACTATATAAATGGAAAGGAAAAAAGTTAAAAAATGAAAACGGTGAGACAATCGAGGATTAAAATTGCCAACTTACTTACCGAATCAGGTTCCCACATTGGGTTCTAGGGGGTGGCGGGAAATGGCTTGATTAGACTAAGGCCCCCTTACGACCGTACACGGCGAACAATTTAGCCTCGCAAAATGACGAAAACATCCTACTCTATTCTGTACAGTCAGATACAGTCGCTGACGTGTCACCCCCTTATAATTTCCCAACCAAAATTACTAAAAAGGAAAACCCAAAAAACAGAAAACAGTAGTTCGCGAGGGAAAGCATACATAGAGGGACACCTATATTACGCAAGAAAAAAATTTGATTCGATCCACAAAAGAATAAATAGAGAGGAGAACACGTTGAATCGCAAAGACCGAGTTCGGAGTCTAAATTACCTCTTACATTCCAGAATAATCAAAGATAAAATCTCCAAAATTTTTGATCGATCGATTTTATTCATCTTGATTTAATTTGGAGCTGAAATTCAGCACAGATTCTCGAAAAATCGATGAGCAAGCGCCTCTACGATCAATATTAGGTATGCAATTTCGACCTTTTTCTTCTTCTTCAGTTTCATCCATGCACATTTCTGTATTTGCGTATTCATTCATACAGGTAAATTTCGTAAAATTGGCGATTTTCTGTTGCTGTTGTAATTATTGTTTCATTTGAATGCGGATAACACCTTCCTACGGTTGTAGCGAATTAAGTTTTTGGAACATGCAAATAATGTGATCGAATAAGTGAGATTTTGGAAGTGTTTTCTCGTCCTAGTGCTTGAGGAAGCACTAGTGTGTCTTTACTATTTGGTTTGGAGAAAGTAAATCAGCAAATTTATGCAATTTTTTTTCTCTCCTTTCTATTGAGAGTCATCGTAATTTTAATTTTAAAGTTGAAGTTTTGCTGAATTAATTTTTAAAATGCAAACACCTGTACTAATGCGTTGTTTGACGTATCATGTACTCTGAGAGACCGCAATCTTTGATTCTATACTTTTTGGAACTTGATTGGAGGAAATTTGATCCTCTTGACAAGCCATCGGTAATTACAATGCTATTTTGAACTTGATTTGCTTTGGTTTAATAAACTATTTGGGGGAGTATTTTGGTTTCTTATCTATATCTTACAGTGTAGATTCTCTTTTTTGTTCTTTTGTATAAACATTATATATATTTTAACTTTCTACATAATATTTCCCTAGGCATGGGGCTTTGTCTATGATGTCAAGGTAGCTTATAACTTTATTTCGGATCTGTGTTCAGGCAGCTAATCTTTTTGATATACGATTTATGTTGTGGTGTCTTACATGCTGATATATATTTTTACTTCTGTCAAGTAACTCATAGTTAGAGGCATAATATACCAGTAGTCGAGTGAGTCAAAACTTTAGTTTCATATGTAAGGCATTTAGAATTATTTCTAGTGAAATTTTCAACTTATACCTTTTTGTCTTGTAGAGGTTAGGCCTTCGCTAAATGGATGTCATCCTGTGCAAAAGATTTCTACTTGACATATTGAATGACTAATCCACAAAGAAACAGTCTTGGAGAGAGGAATGTTGAGCAGGTAATACATTTTTAACCTGCTTCTGTTTGGTGTTTCATGATTGTTTTGTCGTATGGAGTCATCTATTGTTTTGCAATCTTCCATTTTGGTGTGACAATGTTGTTGTTTCAACAAAAAAAATGAAAGGAAAGAAAAGTAACACTTTCTGTTTGCTGCTATGGAGGTGTTTAGAATTTGAAAGCAGCCAGTGGAATCTCTCTTTTGTTAACTTTTATCTAATTGAACAAGAAGTGGTTGCAGCTGATGCTGAAGATAGGTTCTCTTTCCTTGGTAATGATGCCTATCTGCTGGTGAATGATTTGATATTTATCTGGTAGAAACATCTGCCTGCTATTCGTTACAGTATGTCATTTATATTTATAACCTACAGAAATAAATTAGTAGCATTAGGCCAAGAAGAGAACTGCAGCAATTGAAAAGGCATTCTCTTCTTAGCATTTTACTAGCCTTGATATGCTTATTTTCATATGAGTTTTGGAATTATCACAGCTTTGTTCACTCAGAGTGAACACTCTTAACCTTTTCTGCAGATTCTTATTTTAATTGTTTCATGTGTAACTGTTTTGATATTATGTCATTTTTGGAGATCCCTGTATCAATGTATCTCTTTGTCATTTCTTTTGGTTCCTTTCTTGCCAACCACAGGCCATTACAATCCTAAAGAGAGGTTCATATCTGCTCAAGTATGGACGCAGAGGGAAGCCGAAGTTTTGCCCTTTTCGGCTCTCTAATGTGAGCCCCAATTGTACCAATATCTTGAGTGAGATGTGACTGGACCATAAGCTTGTATCTATTTTGGTGCAGTTTGTATGTACTTTAACCTATAATAAACTTCAGAAGGGAGGTTTTGGCTTATGCTTATCTCTTGAACTCCCCTATTCCATATGCAAGTTAAGTGAATTTAGCTGATTCAGGGATATTAATTCCCCCCCCCCCGCAACAGTTACTTATTTCTTTGGTAGAGCTTGGAGGTTGCAAGAAGATTGATTTTTTAACATGCTTCCCACCCTTAAAGAATAAAATAGCTGTTGAAAAGATTTAAAAAAATTTCTCTCAGGCTTGCACAGAAAATAGAACTATAATTCTATTTTTATTCGTTTGTTCTTTTCATCCATCTCTTATATTTTCCTAGGGATTATGCTCATATGTTCTGCTTGCTAATATCTTGCACGTCATATGTTTTTATTTTCGCTGTAAAAATGAAATCCTATATCTGCATCTCAGGATGAGACAACACTGGTGTGGTACATCGGAAAGGAGGAAAAACAGCTTCTTCTAATTCATGTTTCTGGAATCTTACCTGGACAGCGCACTGTAAGCCAGTTGATGTGTTAATATTTACTTTCCACAATTTCTGTAGTTTCTTAACCTATCAAAAAGCAGGCAGTGAAAGGCAAAAGAAAGATTGGAAGTTGAAATTAGACATTAGTTTTATTTTGAAGAGTTTGATCGTGTGGTGATATTTTTCTTTTAGTTAAGATATTAGCTTGTGTATGTTCAAAGGAGGAATCATGAGAAATATGTTCTTGTCAGTGTTTTGGTGCTCCCAAGTTTTCCTGGGCCTTTTGAATTCCTCCATTTGTTTCCAGATTCTGACTCTATAACATGGTTTCTTTGTCTTAAGATATTGGCTCGTGTATGTTTAAAGGAGGAATCATGAGAAATATGTTCTTCATGGTGTTTTGGTGCTCCAAGTTTTCCTGGGCCTTTCGAATTTTTACATTTGTTAACAGATTTTCCTCTATAGCATGGTTTCTTTGTCGGTGGAATTTTGGGATGAAATTCAGGTCTTATTTTGAACCATTTGGTCTGTGGTATGACTTTTGCTTAGGGTGAGAGAGGTCCCAAGTTCATTTCTCCGAACTCCCCATTTATGTTTTATTCACTTGGAGTTCCTTCAGTCCCTTTTCTCCTCGTGTATCTAAATCCAATCAAACTTTGCCCTTTCTTGTCATGTTACTATCAGTACCACTGATATTATTTGTGCATCAGAAGGCACACTATTATAGCTGCTGTTGTGCACTTACTATTCTTTGCCACTCAGTGCCTTCAAAAACAAGATCTTTTCATGTCTCAGGAGAATACTTGATCATCTCTGACATGAAAAGAAATCCTCAATGTAACTGTTAGTGAAGAAAATGAATAGACAATGGTTAGTACCACCTACCTGCCACCAGAATGTATTTATTATTCCTTTCATGCTTCAGAATCCTGTTTATCATTGTAACTATTGCATTCTCAGAATCCACTGTTATTCTCATTGGTCTTGAGGTGACTCCCGCCTCAACTAATTTAAATTCTGTTACATCCTTGCCTCAGGTTTAATTGCCTGTGTATGCTGTCTAGATTTGCAGGTTAAGGTGTAGCTAGCTGTTTACTTCATTAGAAATGTGTATTCTGCTCTAGTTTTCATGCAAAGTTACAAGCACAGTACATCATGGTCCCAATATTTTTCATTTTGGTATATATTGAATCATTGCTCAGATCAGCAAAGCAAGTTTACCCATCCATCATACAAATGGTTAATTCGTAGATTTACTTGTTTTCAATCCTTTCATCTACATTGTCAATGGTTATCTTTTGTTCTACTGCCCATTCCTGTAGAAACTTTATTTATAACGTGCTTGATTGGAGCAATGAGGGTTGGATTTGCATCATTGAAACTTCTCAAGGTATATTTGGACATAGTTTAATAGGTGGTTCATGGAATTTAATTTCATTTTTGCAGGCAATATTTCAACGTTATCCTCGACCTGAGAAAGAGTACCAATCTTTTTCTCTTCTTTATGGCAAGCATTCACTGGATTTGGTGGGTTCTCATTTTGACAAGTACATGAATTCTTATTTCACATTAAAGTTATTATATATACTTTTTGAATGAAATGTGGAATGGCTTTGTTGTGTTCCTGGTTTAGGTTTGGAATCCAAGTATTCAACCATCATTTTGAAAAAATAGTCTGGCTAGGTAAAAAACATTAGCGGCAAGACATATTGTAGAAAACCTTTTTCTGATTCCACTGAAACAAAGAACATGAGATGCTACCAATATGATCAGTTGGAGGTAAGGGACCAGACCTTTTACCAAGATGAAGTTCATGGAAATTTGCCAACTGCAATGCTAACATGTATTTTTGTGAAGGAAGAAATCATTTTAAAATCTAGATGTTTCTTATGGAAAAAAAATAAGGCATGCAAGGTGTGACCAACTATGTATCTCCTGAAAGCTTAAGAATTAAAATTCTACATATTGAGGACAGAGTCACCAGACAGGAAATAAATAGGGAAAAGTATAGTTTGGTGGTCTGAGCCACAGTTTTCTGTAGATATTCCTCATGAAACCAAAAGAGTTTTGTTTCCTTTTAAGGTGTACTTGGTCTTATTGTATCATTTGGATCCTCCATCAGTCCTGAATTAAGAACAGGAGACCATTTTTCGGTTTGTTAGTTCACTTAACCATGATTGAAGGGAAATTTTTTGTTCTTCATAGTTCATACTCTATAAAGGGTGTGCTACTTCACAAAAAATATAGATTTTCAACAAGTTGCTTCTTGTTCCAATGATGTAATCCTGAGTTTTCTGGTAGGAAAAAGAAAAAAACCCCCTAGTCTGATGTGTAGTTGCATTAAAATCAGTTACATTTCTACTATCAGCCTCACATAACTATATTACCCCATCAACAAATAGTAATCATTCTTCTCTATGAATTTTTGACAACTGAATCTCACATGGAAATATTATTGTACATTGTACATCCTTGTCTTTCATGAATTATTGTACATTGTATATCCCAAATTCTGAGGACCTTATTAATAAAAGAGGTAAAATGATACTCTACTATGACCTATAGTTTGCCTTTCATTTCGTCTGAACAAACCTTGTCAGATATGCAAAGACAAAGATGAGGCAGAAATCTGGTTTACCGCTCTTCGTGCATTGATCTCAAAGGTTAACTGTCAAAAGTGGAGAAGTGAAATAATAAGTGATAATGGATCATCAAGCTTTTGTCCCACACACCGAAAATCTCAGTCCACAGTGTCAAGCAGCAGCAGCGATGCAGTTTATGAGGTTTCTTAATCTACTTTTCAATGGCCTTCTAGAATCATGCTGGTTCATTAAGTTAATAATATTTTTTCCGGGACAGGATTCCAGGCTAAGCCAAATCATCCCAAGCCCACCACATAAGAGATTGGGAAGAGCATTCTCTGACTTGCTGTATACTGGATCATCCTGTTCTCCTCAAAGATATTTTAGCACGGTTTTTCCAAGCTCAAGCTCTTACAGAAATCTTGATGATCTAGATGGCAGGGGCTCTGCGGATACTTTGCAAATTAGTTCTTCTAGTGCAGTAAGTTCTACTAGTCATGGATCTTTTCTTGAAGACTTGGATACCTTATGTGATCTTTTCCTTTGGGGGGAGGGAACTGGTGATGGCCTGCTGGGTGGAGGTGTTCAGAAAACTGGAGAATTATCTAGTGCCACAGCAAATGCATCTTTGCCGAAGGCTCTGGAGTCAACTCTGCTTCTTGATATTAGTAATATCGCCTGTGGAAGCAAGCATGCTGTTTTAGTGACAAAACAGGGAGAGGTTTTTAGTTGGGGAGATGGTTCTTTTGGTAGGCTTGGCCACGGTGTTGAAACTGATATTTGTAATCCGAACCTCATTGATAGTCTTAGTGAATTAAGTATGGAGTCAGCTTCATGCGGAGAATATCATACTTGTGCTATTACAGGTTCTGGAAATCTCTATTCTTGGGGTGATGGAACAAATAACTTTGGCCTTCTTGGTCACGGAAATGATATCAGCTACTGGACTCCCAAATTGTTAACTCGTCAGATAAAGGATTTGTGTATTTCATCCATTTCTTGTGGCCCTTGGCATTCGGCAGCTATCACATCACTGGGTCAATTATTTACATTTGGAGATGGATCCTTTGGTGCTCTAGGTCATGGAGATCTCAGCAGTTCAAGCATTCCAAGGGAAGTAGAAACCCTGAGAGGACTTAAAACCATTAGGGTTTCTTGTGGATTTTGGCATACTGCTGCTGTAGTAGATGTTTTGACTGATTCAGTGAGTTCTGATACCTCCTCAAAAGGAAAGCTGTACACATGGGGGAATGGGGATGAAGGGCAGCTTGGACATGGGGATAAAGCTTCAAGATTTACTCCATGCTGCATTAGTTTACTGGGTAACACAAACTTCTGTAAAGTGGCCTGTGGACAGAGTCTCACAGTTGCTCTTACAATCTCAGGTCAGGTATACACTATGGGGAGAGCTGATTATGGGCAACTTGGAAACCCTGAAAATACTGGAACTATGCCCACTTGTGTTCAGGGTAAAATTAAGAACAATTTCATTGAAGAGATAGCTTGTGGGTCTTTTCACGTTGCAGCCCTAAGTTCAAAATCTGAGGTTTACACCTGGGGAAAAGGGATAAGTGGTCAACTAGGGCATGGAGACAATAATGATCGTTATACTCCCACACTTGTTGAAGCTCTGAAGAACAAACAAGTAAAAGAAATTGCTTGTGGGAATAACTTTACTGCTGCTATTTGTATTCATAAAGGTGTATCTCTTACTGAACATTCAATATGTTCAGGCTGCTCTCGTCCTTTCAATTTCAAAAGGATGCGTCACAACTGCTACAACTGTGGGCTTGTTTTCTGCAAAGCATGCAGCAGTAAGAAATCTATGAAAGCTTCTTTGGCTCCAAAATTAAACAAACCTTATCGTGTATGTGAAGATTGTTTTAACAAACTGAATAACGGTTCAGATTCTGCATTAAATACTTTACCTCCCAGGGCATCAATTGAGTACAAGAGTAGAAATTCTGATCAGGTGAAGGAAAAAGCATTATTGGATTCCAAACCACGTGGTCTGCTTTCTAGACTCTCTTCTTTTGATTCATTCAAAAGATCTGAGGTCTGGCATTCCAAGAAGAATCGGAAGCCAAACTCAGCAAGTGGTGGTGTCTCTCCCATCCATACTGGAAGCTGTCAATATGATAGGTCAAATGCTTCAAGTCCATGTAGATCTATATTTGATTACTCTGAAAAAGTATCAAGTACTCTTTCTGGTTCTCCGGCTGCATCTCCCCTCTATGGAGGATCAAGTCAATGTTGTTCCATGTCGCGTGCATCCTCTTTTGATTCTCTCGCACCTGTCCAAGCAATAGATGATTCAAAGCCATGGAGCGATGATCCGACAAAGGAAATATCATTATTAAAAGAACAGGTAAATGATCATTAGCAATGATTGATGCATGAATTCCCTTGTTCATGTTATCTTGATTATTTCACAAGAATCATACTTATCCTAAGTTGGTTCCAATTCTCTGTTGATAATATGTACTGGAATTAACGTGGATTATCAAATGAAACGTCCTTCAGTATACACTACTGTGATAACATTTTTTTATGGATCCTTCCAGTGGTAGAAACTTCAAATATGAGTGCTCTGTCTCTGCTTTTACAGTTACTTTCCCACTTCTAAGCATTGTTAAATGAGATTCTTCCATCTTGTATTTGTACTTCACCTATAGGTTGACCTTGAGAACACCTTGCAAAGTTGCAAGGGTACCCAGAATCACACATACATATGGATTATGCAGCTATTTTTTGTGTTTGTGGCTATGTTGAAACATTCTTGATTGCAACCGACTAGTTAGTGATAGTCTTTCTGTTACTAGTCTAACCAAGGTATTAAGGTATACAGAGGACAGGTGCAAAGTGAGAGAAATAAAATTCTCTAGTAGTCAAAAAACTTAAAGTATATACTAAAAAAATTTATAATGACTCAGAGGAGGATGTCTATAGGTGGAGATTCTTTCCTGCAGATCTAATTTCCTGACATCAGAACTGGAGAAAGCATCAAGCCAAATGAAGGAGGCAATGGAAGTAGCCAAAGAACATGCAGAGAAAAATATTGCTGCAAAGCAAGTAATAAAATCTCTCATGAGGCAGGTGAGAATATTGTTTTTGAGGATGTTCGTTGCTTATGAAAGTATGAGCTATTATGCCCAACAATTTTCTGTAACTATCTGAACTATGAAATAAATTTCTGGAATGCTCACTTCTACTCTATTGCCTTGGAAGTTCCAGTTTCAACTATTCGTCATATTTGATTCTCTTTTCACTCACCTCTTCTGGGATTATTTAAATGCCTAAAGTGATTTTGATTGATCACACATTTCGTCTTTGAAACTTTGTTCATTTATCAATTACTACAAGAACATATATGTGTGCATATTCATTTTTTAAATATTGATCACAGGATTATGCTATAGAGTGCATCAGTGCACTCTATAGCATTACCCATAGTTTACAATCTAAAAGGCCCAAATGTAATTGAGAATTTTAGCCATATTTCTAAACACATCACAAGTGAATGCATGAATCCATGGCATACTTTGGTAACATATATTTTATACACACACAAACATATATATACACACACATAAGGTCTTTTACTTTATAATACATACCGAGTTCAATCCTTTATAACATCTTAACTAAGTAAGAGTCAGCACTTAGGATGATAGTTTGAAGAATGTAAGGCTCTTCTGAGTTTTCTTGTACACTTAGTTTGTCCTTATGCTCTTGGCACTATATGTTTTATCTCGTCTGTAGTTTGGAGAAAACTGATATAATAGTTATTGTCAATGGGAAGAGTGTTATGTCTCTGCTACCCTTGTGGGGGGCTGTTCTGGATGAAATGTGTAAAATAAAAATTTTTTTGTTAAACTGTAGGGCCATGCAGCATGATACTTGATCTGAAAAGGATTTTAAAAGGTTTATTTTTAAGTGTTTTCTATTTGCATCTTGAGAACAATTAGAATTTTTATTTTCTTTTGCAACAAAATTAACTCTTGTGATGTGCTTTCCATTAATTTTCTGGAAGATGAAGGACATGGCTGCAAAGGTACCTTCACAGCATTCTTCATGCCGAACACCAGATCCATTTGCTGACAATTCCTCCAGCTCCTTGGGCATTACTTCTACATGAAACCAATTGAACAGCTAGGGGCTTTCAGTTTTATCATTAGTCACATCATACCCTGTATTCCAACTTACTGTTGAATGTTATGAAAAGGGGAGCAGACTTTCCAGATTAACAAAGTATACACTCTCTCAGCCAGTGAATACTTGCCTCATAGATGGATTTGCTTCAGGTAACAAGAACTCATGGAAGCAGCTGGTGTCTGTTTTGTTGTCCATAGTTCCTTAATAAGAGATTATTTTTATTTCTTTAGGGGAAACTACATTCAATTTTCCTAAAATGCTTTTATTCATCACAGGTGCCAACCTTTGTATGCTACTCTAATCGGAAGATTTTCCTTAAATGTAACTTAGAAGATTTCTGATTATGGTTGTTTATTAGAAAACCTGATCAAACTAGGAAATGTTATGCAGATTGTTGTTGCTGTTGTGTCTTAGTTAAACTTGGAGTTAGCAAATGCTCAAAGTTACTCTTGCTTGGAAGCTTTATATATCATTCTAGTTAACCTCACTTCCTGTGCATATGCACACACTTTATGTCTATTCAGCTACCCTTAAGACTGAATAGCAGAGAATTAAAAGAATTTGCATCTCAATGAACTGGGTTGTCCCTTTTCTTCTCTTGATTTTGTTTACTACTGGAAGCTATAATGTGACATATTTGTTGATTCTGACTAACTTTTCTGTGGCCTTTTCCTGGTTGCAGGTATTCGAACATGCAGCTGTAAGAATAATCAGACTACTAAAAAGCTCTGGTGTATAAAAGCGTTGTAGTGGTTTGAGTTTAGTAGATATATAGCTGCTTCCAGCAGCCTTAGTCGATGAGTCTTTATCATCATTTCCTGTAGTAGTAGAATTCTGAGATTCCAATGTAAATTGAAGAGTCGTTAGGTGCAATCCATTGCCTGTGAACATTACATATAGTTGTAGATTGGAAGTCAGAGATGATATAGTAATAGGACAACAAATAAAGAATTGTTTGTTACGTAGCAGCGTATTATGTTTGCAGAAATGCTAGCTATTTTCTAACTGTAAAATTGACGATTTAGTAAGCATTGTTATAAAACGGATGAATATCAAAATAGGATTAATTTTTCGAATTTTGCATTTTTAAATATGAGATGCAGCAAAGCTTAGGCAAAGGATCTACTCTTCCAATAAAATGAAGTCTTACTAAGAATAATTTGTTATGCCCGAACAGGATATGGTTGTTATTGTCAATTTGTCATCTGTACGCGGGATATTTTAGTTCTTTTTCTATATCATTTTTTATATCATCAAATAAAATAATAAATATTATTCAATTTAAATTAAATATCTCTAAGATTTAATATATTCTTTTAAAGTTTTATTATATATATATATATAAAAACATGCACTTATATTTATCTTTAATGATAGAAATGACATAAAAGAAGGGTTAAAAAATTCATAGTAGTGAGGGAAAAACACAAAAGAATAATATTTTCTTTTTCTTGTTTGCAAGGAACGCAAAAAATCAAATCTTGAATTCAAAACCCACATTTGGATCTCAATATTACATAACAATCCGTTAACAATAAAAAATAGTGCTTTTCTACACTTGAGATGATGACTAATCACACCAAAAATTTCCCACTGAGGAAAGGACGGGAGAAGTTGGGTGGGAGAGTTTGGTCAAGTGGATCAGTAAATGACTTCTGAAGAATTCATTCTTTGTGCAAGCAATGGAGGCTGCTAAGTTTATACAAGTTATCATTTCCATCACAATTTGCCCAAGTTCTGGAGATGATGGAAGATCCAACCAACACAACACGATGGAAGACAAAAAATTGTCAATGAGAATGTTCATCGGTTTATCACCATTGATGGCAAGAAACCAATAAAGCCACCCTTTTTAATTAGTTTTCCGGCTCGTGTTCATCATCCAATTCGGCTTCATCACTATTTGCAGCTTGGATTGCAATTTCCTGAGCTTCTGCAAGTGCAGATTCTTTTTCATCTGCTGCATACAAGATCTTCTTAATTGCAACAGCCATCTGCCAAAGAATTTAGGGAGAGAAACAACATTTCATCATCTGAAACATTCATATTATTTGCATGATATATAATTTGACTGAATAACAAACCGAAAAATGGAATAATGGAGAATTTTCAAATGAATTTTACTGGGAGATTTTCTAATTCAGGCGCTTGACAGAGCATCTCAATGTCTCTTAACTTTCCAAAATAGAAATCTCTTTCTTTCTCCAAGAGGTCAACGGAGAGCTTGAGATCTGTATTCTGTAAGTTTAAAAATGGAACATGTTTCAATGAGCGATTTCAAGAACAAAATATGATTTTAATTTTTCAGGGCATCAAGAATGGAGAGCAGCTCGGCATGAGGAGAGATCAACAGCTTGAATCAGAATTTTATACATACATACATGCATACATAAGAACTTATTCCAGGCAACTCCAGATACTTCATGCAATGAATATACTCAACTATGACATTCTAACATCACACTGTCAATTTCTATGAAATTTTAACATTTAGAAAAGAAAACTTTGCTGAACTTTCATTCTTTTATGCACATCTCGTTAATTAGAGACGTGTAAAATATAATTGAGAAGGTTTTGGGGCATTACCTCTTTTGTCAGAGCCTGAATCTCCTCTGAGGAATTACTGCCATTCAGTATTGGAGATGCCCGACCTTGCTTTGGAACTATAATAGATAATGGATAGGGAATCAAATATTTGACAAATACCAACCCAAAAAAAGATACAGAAGATTGGTCCAATCTAACCAGAAATCTTGTTAATGCCCCCATCCCCAGCTCCAGAACTGTGGGAGTTGTTTGTTTGCAGTGACTTTGAGTTCTTCTGCAGACCCTTTGAGTTTCGTTCCTTTCCACCTTTACTTCTTCTCTCCACAGGGTTGTAGTTCCTGGGCACTCACAAACATGCAGCAGGTAAATAGTAAGACGGTTGACAGACCATACTGCTTTTATCATGTCAAAGAAATTAAAAGAGTGCCATACTCATTCATGATGCCACCATTTATAGAATCACAATATCGTTTAAGCCATTGCAAGAACTCCAGGTTGTCTAAGGGCCGACCCTTAACCAGTCTGTTGACTTCAATATGCTGCAATCATGTCAAGACACAAACAAATCAAGACCATGAGTACACAGTTCAAAATACCCTAAGAAAGAACAGGAAACTGGAGTTCAGATCGCAAGTAGACATTTTGTGATATCCCAATCCCAGAACATCAGGAATGTGTAAAGTTATGGATGTATTGATAAGGATGGGCCTAAGTACTCATTGTCAACTTGGAATATCCATTTTCGTATAGCGAGAACAGTTGCCAAGTAGTTGACCATGGATGCTGTCAGGTCCATAGAGGCGTTTTGGGCCATAGGGTTCAGGGTGTGACACATTTTCCATAAATATAAAATATAAGCTAAAGCTGCATCTCTTTATACATTTTCAGGTGAATAGTAATACCGTTTGAAATTGAAACCTATCAGTTCTTTGCATGTCAATTTGCAAAGCCTTTGACTATACTGAAATACAAAGCAGAAATATTTGCATATCTTGATTTAATTTAAATGGGGATGGCTGATTAGAAATGCAAAATCAATTTAAGTTTCAAAGATTAACAACAAAATAAAATTACTAGAACTGCAAGGGTACTGTGACATTTAATTCAAGTGCCAGAAATATGTAAGTGTTGCGTAAAGAGTTTTAAATGCTCTTAAGAGGGAGTACCTTGTCAATTTTGAGTTTGTTAAAAGCTTCCTGGAGCACCTTGTAATTCTGAATCATATCATATTCTGTCCTTGCATCAAAATTGACCTATGTCCAATAACATTCTTAGAGATGCAGAAACAGAACTAAAGGGTGCATATACTAATGGAGAAAAAAGGCATTGTTCTCTCCAAGAAAACAGACAGTTACCTTATGCATAGGAACAACTCCTGGATAAGTCATGTCCATCATCTGACACTGAACAGCCCCAGATGCAGCCTGATACAAAAACAAGAAAATTCTAGAACTGATTGAAAGATACAAACAGTTCTGCATAGTGTTAGGAAATTTGATAAACAAAAGAAGTACATAACCATTCTTCATAACCTCAATAATTAAGATACCAAACTTCTTGTTGACCATAAAAATTTCAAGTATTTGATGGAATCAACTAAATCCAAAGAGGTCTGATATTTGGAGGGGGTGCTTTCTTTAACTTTCCAGCTCTTATTCCCCAGAAAAAGGATATTCACAGAGCACTAGTTGAGATGCTTCTTCTCATCTCAAAGCATGATACCGATACAATTACTAAATTTGATCCAGAGTCCTTCAGAAACAAGAGATTCATGGAACCTAATCCGGTCTTCCTTGGTCATCAGCTCTCAAAACTCCCAGTAAATTGAATAAAGCAAGGCAAATTCAATTTCAACTACAAGATTCAATAGCAAATATAGATTGGTTTAATTATATCAATTGAACATAAGCTCTCATATTCCCACAACACCACCAGAAAATTGAGTGAAACAAACACAACTTTCAACTAAAAGATTCAATAGTGAATGTAGATTCGTCAAATTATATCAACCTTATACTTCATACAACTGGTATATGCTGCAACCTCGTAACCTAATCAATCTGAGTTAAATGTTTACTTCCATACCTTTCTGCAAATCTTTGTTTGGCAGGAATGCATAAAAACCATGTATCATCCTGCGTACAAGATTATTTTTGAGGGTTCATGGAGGAAAGAATATATTTCTCTCTTCAACTCAGTGATCTCCAAATGTTTATTTTATGTTCAAGACAAAGTAATTCATTCACATACAAATGAACAACAGTAATTTATGATTTTGGCCCTTTAAATTGAAGCATTAGCTTTGCCTTCCTGATTTGAAGGAAGGTATAAAGTGTGATAAAGGATTTCCGGCTCCCTTATCCCACCAATTGTTAACCGAGCCATTCAAAAGCGCACAGCAGCGAAAACGTAATTTTTATCAGGAAAACAAATTCGTCCGGGGTGAAAATATTTTGCTTGCTAAAAATGAAGAAAAGGTAACCATAAGCGAACAAGATCAAATCGAGTCATTGTTTTGAAAAATCAAAACAACTACCGCATCCCCCTACTCTCCCCCCAAACCCAGAAGAAAAGAAAAGAAAAGAAAAGGTAGCAAAAAGCTTCCTCAGAACTCGAAAGAGAAAACCCAAGAAACTAATTCTCCCTTACATATCAACAGTTATCACGCGAATGCAAGTACAACGATACAAGAAATGATGAAAAATCGAAAAGAGTACCTCCTCAATCCGAGAAAGATTGAGCTGAAGCCTTGCATTGATCCACGAAAGAATCTCATTCCTGCCCACGAAATAAGCACTATCCATGATTCCTATATTTGTGGCCATATTGTTCTTCCAGGTTCCAACAATTTCTCAAAATGAAGAACTGGGACACAAATTCTATTTTACCCACAGAGAAAGATATATATATATAGAGAACTCAGAAATGTGTACAGTTACCCATGTTAATGGGGTTGGAGAGAGAAGAACAGAGAGCCAGTGGAAGGGGATGAGAAAAGCAAGGGATTTTGTATTTCAAAAGAAAATTGTTCTTTTAAGTTTTTTCAAAAAATGGGTGATTGGTCACTCGAATAGTGTCGGTCTACTTCTTCAAGCATAATACAATTTGCAGCAGCCCACAATGAAGAGATATATAGAGGATATTTTATTTTATTTTTTTAAAAAAAAGGTGACAAATAATGTTTTAAATAAAAAATAAAATTGTTTATTTTAAATATAAATACAAATATTTTATTTTAAAATATAAAATTGCTATCATATAATAGTATATATTATATACTTCTTCTATATGAAATGAAATAGAATATCTCATTTTTTATTTTAAATTAAAATTATTTCTTAAAATGTGTATCAGTTAAATGGACATTTACTAAAATATTATAAGTACTTGATGAAGTTTTGAAGCATACTATTACTAACCGTACTGATGGGCGGGGGTTGATTAATGTAAGTATTTACTCAATTTTTTTTTTTTCTTCTGCTTAAACAAATGACATAAAATAACTACGAGAATGCTAACAAAGGAAGGGGACCCATTCCTTCAAATTCATCAATAAGGCAAGCAAAGGAATTAACTTAATTAAGAAAGAGGCCCAACCTGCCTTTGCCTTGGCCAGTCAAGAATCGAGGGGGGAAAATAAAATTTTGTCCTTATTATAACAACATTCCATATTTTATCAAATCATAAATCACAATCAAGAGAATAGTGCAATCTTCCACATTTAATTCAATTCTTTAATCTTCGTTTTAATCTATTCTAAGTGGGAATTGTCCAAACAGAGAGAAAGAGCAGAGAAAACAACTCTGAGTGTAAGTGGGGTTTTGATAACGATTTGTTTATAGGGGTGTCAAGGGATTGGTTGGATTGGATTGGATGATTACAAGAAAGTGGAAAGTGAATCATAATACTATGGGTCATCATCATGGCTAAATAAAAGTTAGACAAAGCTTGAGATGCAGGGTTGTTTTTTAATTCTAATAGAAGATCACAAAAAATATGGAGAAGTAAATGGTGTGAACTTTTTTTCTTTTTGTTTTACCTTTTTTTTTTTTTAGCGATGTCCAAATTAATTTGCACTCATCTCAATATTTCCCTAATCCAAAACTCGAGATTTATGATTTAAACACTCGTCACTTAATGTCTCAAAGAATCGTGAATTTATGCATTGAATATTGGATTAAATCAGTATCTCCTCTTTATCACAATTTAGAAGAGTAGAATTGGGAAATGGACCATTAATGGCTTTTTCTATCACTACCTGCATATTCTTTGCCGCCTTAGTTTCGTATGGTAAACAAACAGCTTTGAAATTAGACAATATGGTACTATTGATTTGATAATAGTGGTTGAGAGACGCTCTCACCCTGCCATTATCACAGCAAATGCTCGTGACTGATCTTGGTAATCAAAACATGGGTCCTTCCTTAGATGAACCTCAATCATGTCCTCCATTTATTTCTATTTGTTAAATGTTAGGGCATTTAATTTTAAATATTTTTTTGACGTAATAATAATTATTTTATTATTTAGTAATTGGACTAGTTTTGACTAAGTGGTTTTCTAGGCCCAAATTACTTTAATACAATTTTTTTTAAGCCTATAATCATTATCTGAAATATGTTCAAAGAAGAGGAGTTAAGCTATCACTAAGGTATTGAACAAATTAGTTAACCCATCTAATTAAGTTATTTTTTTGCCTATATTCTTATTTTCTTTTATATTATCATTTTTTATTCAAATAATTCTATATGGTATAATGTTTTTTTTTTCTTTTTTTTAATATCCATTTTAAAGTATACCTTCACTCAATTTTCTTTTTCTTTTTTTTAACACGCTTACCCACCGACGTGCACACTTTATGTGACTTAGATTATACTCTCAAACCTCCGGCTCCGGCCTTTCAGGCCAAGGTTCAAGGATGATTCTTCCATATGAAATGTTGCATTCCTTTTCTCCTAAACCTTGAAATGAGACAAAACCACCCACGCATTCTGGGGGATTCTCAAGTCTGTCCAAATTTACTTTTTCCAATCATATTAGTGTAAGAAGTGGAAGTGACGTACAGATGTATAGGAGATTCAAAGCCCCGTTGCACCATAAACTTAAACCCGATTTGTGAGCTTCAGAAATGAGCTTGGAGTCAAAAAAGAAATATAAAATTTATTAAGGTTGTGTATCAAATCCATTTGGTGATGTTTTAATAGGTTATGATTTATGAGCCAACGTTAAAAAACAAAGAGCCAATACATAAGCGTTCAATTGGACGAGTTAAACTCCATTGTTTAAAGAAACAGCTCACATTTCTTTATCTGTACCATTGTTTAAAGAAACAGCTCACATTTCTTTATCTGTACCATTGTTTCCTTGCCGTCTATTTATATCTATTTTCAACCTATTCATATCCTAATGAGAATCAAAGAAAACCAGTGATCGTAATTTGTATTCAGAAATCTTGACAAAGGCACCGTAGGTCTTTTCTTGTTTTTGACAATCTCAATACCTATTTTTTGCTTACAGTTTATATTCTATTCTCCATATTTTCTCCTGAAGATATCAAAGAAATTAAAGCAGATATGGAGAGAGTTCGTCTCACACCTGAAATTGAACTCTCTCCAAGATGATCAATCCCAAAGCCCTAAAAAACAGTAAGATGTGATTCATCATCTATTTCCTCATCATCATAGTTGGTGCAACAGTTTCACCTTTCTATATTTGGAAATCACACCTCCAAAGTCCACGCACTGCTGCAAAAATCTCCTGTTCTGTGACTATTGATCATAATTTCTGCTTCACCTCAATATCTTCCCTCCAAAGAAACATGAGCTATAATTACTCATCGACAGCAAGCACTTCAAAGATTTTTGTTCTGTCCCTTCACGTAGCCATCCACGAGCTCAGCAAAACGACTCCGTTTCTCGAAACACAAATGTCAAGTGCGAAATGGAAATGGAAAGTAAAGACTTTGAGAAGCTGCAAAGAGGGATTCGATGATTCGAGTAGGATTCTCAACAAGTCTTTGGAATTGAGCGGTGACGATCCCAGTGAAAAATTCTTGAAGAATCTGAGTGTTTCAAGCTTTCTCAAGGAAGAAATCTTTGAAGCAAGGGAAAACATAGAGGGGTGCAGGAGGAGGCTGTTCTTGAAAGAGTTGTATGATGAACAAAAGACTAGTAGTGAGAATGAAGTGCAGAAGAGAATGGAGCAAGTTTGGAAATCTGTGGATAATAGTTTGAAGATTTTCTGTAGCATGGATCGAATTCACTTAAAATTAAATCCCACAATTGGAAGCATTGTGAATACTCATTATCTGACAACAGCTTTTGTTCTTGGATTATCTCCATATTTCTTTTTGGTTTTTCTGATCATCTTTCTTGTGAAGTCCATGTACTGATCACGCAACTATTATGAATAAACATATACTCCTTTTATAAAGATTCTTGTAAATATGGAATAACAACAGAGAAATTGAACTAATTAGAGTATAATATGATTAGAAAAACATATGAAGTAATCTTTTTCTTAGAAAATTGAAGTAATTGAGTACAGAACAAAATGCAGGTTTAATTTAAAGGTAGTTAAACTAATTGGGTTGTGAATCATTGAACGGCCAAGCTTGATGACCTATAAAAGTTAGAAATCCTTTTCGAATAACGTCCTAAGGTTTGCAAAAGGAACAACATACAAACTGAACTTTTTGCAGAGAATGCATAAGAGAGCAGGTGAGTTGGCTTGCTAAGTCATGAAGGAAAGAATTTCTAATCAATATTGGAGAAGAGGTCAGGTAACTCAATGGGAATTTCCCATTTTGCATCTACTAAAAAGTAAGACATGTAACTTTTTTTTATTAGTATAACGTTGAATGTCACATATGATATAATATTGTGTAATGAGAATCTTACATCGATTGTTTATATGGACAAATTGTAATATATATAGAATTGGACAATCCTACTCCCATAAGCTAACTTTTGGAATTGAATTAAGCCTAAATCCAATTTTAACATGGTATGGTGTTAGAATTGAGCAATCCTCTCCCCCCTTGAAAAACTGAATAATACCATTATAATTATTGCAAAACGTCAAACATTTTAGGACAAAAGAACACAATGGTTAATGAGTTACTCTCTCCATCCTTTTTGAACCATCTTTCAGTGTTTTAATTTTTATTACACTTAGATTGCAAAGCAGAATTAATAAATACTCCCTCCGTCCGGAGATGAGTATCCCGCATTTCATTTTGGTTGTCCAAAATTAAATATCTCATTTCCTAAATTAGTAAAAATTTTATTAAGAAAATCGACAATTCAATGTATCAATGAACTAAGTCAACCCTTTCTATTAAAATGTATACAAGTTAAATCGGGATATTCAATTCCGGACGGAGTTAGTACAATTTTAGGTTAATTTGACTAAAATACCTTACAATAAATTTTTCAAAATTATACTCCACTATCTATCTCCTCCATCCTTTAATCAAGTTCTGTTTCTCAATTAATAAGTTGTTAGAAGATTAATTAAAGTAGTCGTTTTAAGAAATTAGGAAAGGATATACTAGGCCAAAAAAAAAAAAAAGAAAAAGAAATTAGCAAATACTTGGGTGAAAGATGAGAATGACTGATAATTTGAAACAATATATTCTAATAGTGACAAATAAGAAAGTATGGAAGGAGTATATTTTGGGACCAATTAAGGGAAGCAATATATGTAAGTAAATGAACAACACCATCTAATGTAGAGATGAATATTTATACAGCCATCAAGTTATTAATGCAAACAAAAAGAACCCCAAAATGTCTCAATTTTGAGGTCAAATGAGCATGAGAATGAGGAAATAGGAATTTATTCATATTTCTCTTCCAAGTCTTAATCTTAACTTATGCAATTACTCACTCATGCATATTATTACAGTTTTCTTTGCCATTTTTTATGACTTCATAATAAATACATCATTAACTCTAATTCCACTTCCAACTCTACTTAAACCAATATTGAACATGTAACTTCACATAAATCAGATCATCATCTTTTCCAAATTATAGTATTTCCTTTGCACTTCTGTTTTCCCCAATTATCTTTCTCTCCAATTCCTCCCTCCCCCGCCCGGCCGGTGAATTTGTAGGCAACCATGGGAGATGATGATCATCAAGTTTGCAACACAACACTAGGGCTTGGAATTAGTCTGGATGATTTTGTGCCCAAAAAGCAGAAAAATGGAAGTAAGCCACCCGTTACATCATCATGTCTTGACCTGTCTCTTCCTTTTCATTTCAAGGATGATGATGATGATCATCAGGGGATGGAGACAGAAAGGTCAAGCTCCAAGACCATTAATGGTGAAGGAGAGACACAATTTACCGGGGGTTATAATCATAACATGAATGGAGGTGCCCGGAAGAAATTAAGGTTAAGTCAAGAACAGTCAACTGCCCTCGAGGAAACATTCAAACAACATTCAACTCCTTATGCGGTAAAGTATTTATCGATTCTTCTGATTTTACTTCATGCATGAGACTTTATAAATATGTAAAACGTTCAAATTCGATTTGTCTTGCAGGCTCAGAAGGAGGCACTTGCGGAGAAGTTGAATCTCAAGACAAGACAAGTAGAAGTGTGGTTTCAGAACAGAAGAGCAAGGTGCCCAATTAATCTCATAACTTATAGTAATATATCTGATTAATTGCTGATTATGATCATTGAATTAATCCACATTAATTAGTATTATTAATAATAATTAATCAGGACAAAACAGAAGCAAACAGAGGTAGACTGTGAGTTCTTGAAGAAAGGCTGCGAAAATTTGAGCGTCGAGAACAGAAGGCTGAAGAAAGAAGTTCAAGAATTACGATCATCAATACAGAACAGGGACGGAGCAGCATCGGATATTGCCACGTGTCCCGCATGTGGTTGCGACATCGTCGAGCCTGAATGAAAGATCAATGGCCGCTGCCGCTGCAGAGATCAATGGCCGCTTAATTGAATTTTTTTCAAGTTTAATTACAAACTAAACAAGCTCTGTTCTTCATTAGCATGGACGATGATGAAGATTCATAGACATAGGAGCAATCAATTTTTCAGTTATTTTAAAATTAACAATTCTAGCATTAAAAATTGAAGATTTAAGAGTGGTATAAATATCATGTGTTAAACTGAAAATTATATTATGGTTCTGTTTGACTGATATGGAACAGGAACATATTTATTCTTATTGCTGTCTATAGGTTTACAGAAGGAGACAAAAGCCATTCCGTTTCAAGATGGGGAGGAATGCTCTTTTCATCTCCTGATTATAAATACATCAAGGATATTCAATTAATGCACAACTTTTTCTTTTTTCTTTTTTCTTTTTTTAACAAGAATACTACTTCCTCTGTCCCAACATTTCTATTTTAAAGTATCTAAAAATGAATGTCTCAATTCCTAAATTAATTAAAATTTTCTTTAAAAAATTAATATAATTAAGCGTAAAATAGAACAAGTTAACTAATTTTTTTTAAATTTATTCAAATCAAAATGAGATATTCAATTTTGAACAGAGAAGAAGGTACAACTTATTCATGAAATGTAGACATGATTTAAATGTAATTTTATTCACGAAAATATAACAATTTATTCATGAAATGCACAATTACATTTTTATTTGTTTATTTTCTTCAGCATGGTGAAGAAAACAAAATTTTAACGCCATTTAAAAAAAGACGAGTAGCCTAGGTTAAAGAATGTGTTTGTAGGCCTATCACCTCATTTGGGCTTTTGAATCCTTACTTCAGAGCCCATATTAATAGGCCCGAGTGTACATGATTCCGTTTCCACGGGGAAAATTTCGGAATGAAATAAGGAAATATTAGAAAGTCCACTTCACTTTTTTTCAGTTTGTAAAATGTGTATTTTCTTTTTCTTAGATTGTACTTTTATATTATTTTTAATTACATAAAAAAATAAATTATAAATATTAGTATGGAATCGAATGTTCCATTTTGATTTGTATAAATTTTAAGAAATTTTTTAGTTGATTTAATTTGTTTTACGCTTAATGACATTAATTTCTTAATAAAATTTTAATTAATTTAAGAAATGAAACATTTATTTTTGAATAAATCAAAATAAAAATGTGGACATTTAATTCCGGATAGAAGGAGTAATTCATTTTCTAATCTTTATTTAACTTTGTTGTCATTTATTTCTATAGATCAAATCTTGATTTTGTACCGAAGAAAGTGAGGAATCACCTTTTAGAGTAAGATAAGCATTAAAAGTTTTGGTTATAAAGTTTTGGAAAGTGAGGAATCACCTTTTAAGCAGCCACTGTTTTATTTTATTAATTAAATTAGACAATTTCTATCCAATTGGAGAAAGATCATATACTCGACCGGGACTTTTTCAAAGTCCTCTAATGTTAAATATAAGAGAATTTTGTTTCAATTGATTTATTTGGTTCTCTCCCAAAAATAACTTTTTTTATATGTACATTTCAAAAATTAGTTTTCATGCAACAAATGATTGAAGACTTATGAAATACACCCACTAAATTTAACACTAATTCGTGCCTAACTCTAATCAAACGTTCAAAGTATTTACCTCTCCAATCTTTGTCAATTGATTTATGCTTCGTTTACATAATATAAGTTAATTTATACTTTTTAAAATTTGTTTCCTAATATAAGTTGTATATTACTCTTGTATATAAGTTGTTTCATATGTTTTTAGTACTCTTTTTTCATTGTGGCATCCGTATATCATTTCTTATTCTAATTTCTTAGTTGTTAGATGATGATTTTTGTTTAATATTTTGACTATTTCTTCAAACAAATGCTATACATTCACAATTTGTTTTTCAATTTTTTTGTTTAAATGAATCATAGTATTACTTGGTCAAACCGGCCTCTAAGTTTCGTTAACTGGTAAGGACTTAGTTCTTGTCAACTACGTGTTTGGCACTTTCTTAAATCATTTATAAGGCAGGCAAATGGACCTCTCCATCATTGCCATTGCTGTTGTTTCCAGGCTCTGCTCTGCTCTGGTTCTCCTATTTCTCTTCGAAATAAACTATCTTTCCCCCCCTCTTCTTTCTCCAAGAAAAGCTGATCAAGAAATCAAATGGATATCCTCTCAAACATCAGATTGAAGTACCTTGAAAATCATGATCAAGCCCCAATTAGTCTTAAAAAAGGCATGGTTAGATTCATCATCATAGTGTCTACAACAATTTTAGCTTTCTTAATTTGGAAATCCCACCTTCAAAATCCAACCACAGCAATCCAAGTTGCCTGTTCCATGACATACAAGCAAAGTTTATGCTTTGATTCCATTTCATCACTGCAGAAGAAGAAGAAGAAGAACAACAGCTCCTCTTCGTCTTCCAGCGCCGACCCTTCAATGGTCTTTGCCCTGTCATTGCAGGTCTCCATTAACGAGCTAAAGAAACTGAATACATTTCTCCAAAGACTGATTTCAAAGGCGAGGTGGGAAGGGAGTGTCCTGTCTTTGACAAAATGTGAAGCTGAAATCAATCAATCACGGGATTTGCTCGACATGTCGTTGGCATTGATTCATGATCATGAAACAAATCAAGAATTCTTCAGGGAAAAGAATGTTTCGAGACAACTGAAAGAGAAAATCTTGAGCGCAGCTCTCAGTATGGACAAGTGCAGAAGTCTGCTGGTATTAACCGAGTTTTATGAAGATTTCCATACTAGAAATGAAGCGACAATGAAGCTGAAGAACGCAGGATTCTATATCGATAATAGCTATTTGATTTTCTCCAATATAGATCAAATTTATCAACAATTAAATCCCAGCATTGGAATATGGAATCTGACAATGTGGTAGCGAACCTCGGTTCTTCATTTGGCACCATATATCTTCTGAGATCTTCGTGCAACTGCTGTGAATTATGATCAATCAATTTTTTTCATTATTTTCATCGGAATTATTGTTAATTTCCTGATGGGTTTCTGGTTGAATATGTGAATATCTGTCTGACTGATTAAACTTCTTCGGTAGAATCTGATAAATTTGAATTTAACAGTTAGAAATAAGTATTTTAATTATTTGACCGAAACTTTTTTATTATTATTATTATTTGTAAATCTCTCTAGCTTTCAAAAAAAGGTAAAATTGATTTATTTTTGTTTAGCATGAGAGAGAGATTACTTTTATTTGCTTCTATTGAAAATAAAAGAAAAAGGTTAAAAAATTATGAAGTCATACTCCTCGGAAAAGTTTGATCATAATTCAGAGCAATTAGACCGATGATCAATCAAGTTTTCCGACACGGTTTTCCGATTTTAGATCAAAGCTATCTAGACCGATGACCGAGTTTTTCAATCAATCAAAGAAAAAGATTACTTTGGCACCATTATTTTCATCGGTCTAAAATCAGACTTTTTGTGCTCCAACGACGATTCGAACCTGGGTGTATATAGCTACAGCCAAAAGCTTCTATCAGCTCTCAAGCAAAACCTGTTATATTCATTGGTTAATGTGTTTTATATATCTCTGGTTTATATTAAAATTGTACTCTTTTACAAAATAAGATCATAAGAATTTAAATATATTATTAAAGGTTTAAGTATCAATTTGACCACTAAACTTATACATTTTTTTTCAATTTAATCATTGAACTTCTAAATGAATCAATTTAACCATTTTACTTTGTCAAATGGTCACTTTGACCATCAAATTAAATAAATGGTCAATTATGTTTTATATAATTAAATCTAACATGTCATTATTTTCTTATATTTTTTTTCATGTCATTTAATTTTTATCTTGTTGGATGCCAAACTATAATTTAAAATATATTTCACCTTCAAGAGTGTTGGATGGAAGCCGATCTTGTCCAAACTGTTGTGTGATGGTTAAATTGACCATTCTAGTAAAGTAAAATGGTTAAATTGACTCAATTAGAAGTTCAGTAATCAAATTGACTATTCCCACAAGTAAAATAGTTAAATTGATCCAATTAGAAGTTCAATGGTTAAATTGAAAAAAAAAGTGCAAGTTTAGTCACCAAATTGGTACTTAAGCCTATTATTAAATGTATTTTAATAATACATTTATAAATTTCTCATATTTGTATTATACGGATAAATTTAATTTTTTAAAACTTTTGTAACATTTTTAATAATTTTATGTTAACATACTCTATGTTCTAATTATTTTATCTAATAAGAAATTTTTATTATTATTATTTAAAGTACTAATGTATCGAAATTTTAATTTCTATTGTTGAATGTTGACTATATAAAATTATTTACTATTTTAAGTGAAATTTTAATTTATTTGTTGTATTTATTTTATTGTGATGATATATAAACTATTTAATATATTTACGATACCTCCACTGAGTTTACATAAACTCTCGAGTTTAAAAGACTTTATTCAGAAATCTTAGGCATAACCAACAATTTAACCACCGAAGTTGTACATTTATTTCAATTTATTCATTTAACTTTTAAACTTGTCAATTTGATCACCCAATTTTCAATATATGGCAATTTGACCATTATACAGCTAAATAGTTAAATTGAAAAAAATCTTAAAATTAAATGACTAAATGGTCAAATATAAAAAATAGAGATGGTTTAATTGACTAATTTGATAGTTGGGTGGTAAAATTAAAAAAACTTACAAAAGGTTAAATTATTCGTTACGCCATTTTTTATACTTAGCATTCACCAAATAATCCATAAATTCTCCCTTTCCACTCCAGGGGACAAAATATTTTAGTCCAGAAAAGAAAGAACTTGAGAGTGAAACCATGGACGCGGTCAACGCCTCGGCAGCCAGTGGCAGAGAGAAATTCCTGCAAATCCAAGATCAATCTTCAAGACAAAGAAAGAAGCTAGCAATCATCATCTTCTTTATCGTTCTGTTTTCATTGATCATCTCTTCAATCGTCTCTGCTTTTGCAGTGTTAAAGCACAACATCGAAGGCCAGGCACTGTCCGAAAGTCCATCCAAAGCAATCAGATCAGTCTGTTCAGTCACTCCATCTCGCTATACATGTTTCGAATCCATATGGGATCTTTACGCAACGAACGAAATCCACATCAAGAACCCATCAGAAATCTTTCGTCTCTCGGTTCAGGTAGCCTTCTTTGAGCTCCTTGACCTGAATTCTGTCACTCGTAGGCAAATCTCTAATACAAAGAATTCAAGAATTCGGTCAGCTTTGATCGAATGTGAGATTCTGTTCAACAATTCTTTAATATTAGTCAACAAGACTATGGAAGTGATGGATCGGCATAGAGAGGAGAATCTGTTCAAGGAAAACAGGGGAAGTATTTTTTTGTTGCGGGGATTGATGTCGAAGGCCAGTATGAATTTGGAGAAGTGTTTGGAGAGGAGTGGAAATGATGATGAAGAAGAAAATCTGAGAATGATGAAAAGAAAGATGGAATTCATGTCCAAGAAATATATTGAGAATAGTCTAATGATGGTTGTGAAGATGGATGAGATTCTTGACATGTTTGATCCAAGTATTCAGAGTATCTTGGCTAATCTTCTGTTGAGCACCCCTGATTATGCCTTCACTTTAACCCTGTTTTGCCTTCAATATTTGGTTATCATTGGTCTCCTTTTCATGATATTACGTTTGTACTCGTGATTCAATTATATAGCTTGAGTATGTTTATGAAGATTCTTGATCTTTCGGATATATAATTGTTTAAGGAGAATGAAAAATTTAAAATGACAAAAAAAAAAAATTCTATCTCTAAGCATTGTTGGATGAAGATTGGAAATGGTGATATGGGAGACGCTTGCACGTACTCATTTCACGGAAATTATAATTCCAGTGAGGCAAGAAATGATGTCACACAAATACTATTATAGGATCTTAGTTATTGTAAAGCATGTAGTGCACTTGTTTGTATTTTTTTGTAAGGTTATCGGTTTACTCAGAAATATTATATTGTCTTAGCTTTTTAATTTTGTTTTATATTTAATTTTAAAATTGTTATATGTTTAGCTAGTTTAATTCGGTTGAAATGATTAAAAAGAATTCAAAATTTATAAAATTGGAAATTCATTTTTACAATTTTCCAGGAATTTAAAAAAATAGAATTTTTTCTTGATACGAGAATTGACAAGACTCCATATATATTGTTCGGTGAGAATATTTTTCATATATAAATATATTATTTATACAATAAATTATAAATTATTAGGATTTAAAATTTTGATGATTTTAATTTTAATTTATTGAGTTATTTGTTTATTTTTCACAATAATACAAAACAACACTCAAATAGATGAACTTCATATAAATTCGAAATTACCACCTAAAAATTGTATCAATAAAATATATAATTTTATTAGAAAACATATTTGATAGAATAAGTGTCCCTCCTAATACCCAGGGCTGTTGATTCCTGAATCTAGAATGCAACAGCTTGTCATGCATGAACAACGGCCACAGAGGTTACCCAGATTATAACCATTGCATGAACAACACATTTTAGAATATAAAGACATCACTATTGATCCAAAATATATAGACCCATCCTCAAAACAAAAAGGAAGTCGCAACACAAAACCATAAATAACTCTTATTCCAGGCACAACATTCTAACTCAATCAGAGATACAAATATTTTGAAATCTGCTCCTCTTTTCTTACCTTATATTTTAAAATCAATAGACTGGAAAGATAATGGTAATGAAACGACGACCAACTCAATCAAAATAACATTCAACGTGCACTGCACATAAAGTAAACATATCTTTGCTAAATACTACTGTAAGCTATCTAAAAGATTAAATGAATATGAATTTAAAATTGATTCTTCAGTGTGAACTAAACTTTATTATAGAGAAAAAAAAAAAAAAACTTTATTCTTCAGTGTGAACAACTTTATCAACAACTTTAACACGGTTTTCAAAAGAACGATTTAAGCTAATGCATCTTCAAACCAGGAACAACATGCAATGATGTGTACACGCAAGCAGATTGAGGCATCCGTGCATATTATGCGCCCATGCTCACTCTCTTTCCTAATCACATATTTAGGCATGCCAATAAGCATCCTTCTCCAATGGTAATATAATTTTTCACACCACCTTAAGCACTCACATAGGCACCCTCATTAGAGATATCCTAAAGGGACATAAATAAAAAGTCATATCTAACAACTTACTTATAATAAAGGATAAAGGGTGTATTTATTTTGATTCGGAATAGACATGATTTTTTCTTATTTGATCTAATGGAAAACTAAAGGGAAGATGCATCATTCATCAATGGATCAAAGTTGTGACTAGCATAACTTTATATCTTCAATCTCGTTTCATAAATTTTATAAAATTTAATGAGCATTTATTATTATAATATTAATAAAAAGTTACAAACGGATAAAAGACAATCAAACCTGGAGGGAAAATGTTACCTTATCTCCTCATTCCGTACATTCCAAACAAAACCCAGCCATTTGTCTGATTTTAAATCTATATTCATTTCAACAAAATTTTCTTTATGAAAAATAAATTCATTTAGAAAGTAATTCATAAAATATTTGATAAATTACACATTATTTTTCATGACATTAAATACTTTGAATTTTCATATTTAATATTTTAAATACTCCCCCTTTCTGGATTTTTAATGTTTAAATTTCCATTTTGAATTGTCTGTAAATAAATGTCTCATTTCCTAAATTAGTTAAAATTTTCTTAACCAAATGTAAAATGAATTAAGTCTATCAATTTTCTTAAGATTTGTGCAAGTAAAAATGGCAGATTGAATAGTGATGGGGAGGAAGTACATTTTAGCAGAGGATCTTTTCACATACTTCAAAAGGAGAGGGAAGGATTTATCAATCAAACTCAACTCCAAAATGCTTATGTAACACAGCCTAAACTAGATAAAGTTCTCTCGGAGGTCTCCCCATAAACTAGACTAGCTACTAATATCCTCCAGAGGTAAACCAGAAAACACAGGCAGAAACCAAAACCAATTAGTCATCTGCACAAACAAGATTTTTCTTTTCAGTACAATGTGAGTAAAAAAATTTTAAAAAAAAACTATCAGCAGTGTACTGAATCATTTTCCCCATCAGTTTGTGTCTTCCTGGCTGTAACATCATCAAGATAATTCTGATAGATATAAGAGCCAAAACCCCAGAATGCCATGAGCAGAGCAATTATCTTTACTCCATTCGTATTATCATGGAACATTATAACAGCTAAAACAGGGGTAACTGCTAAGGATAGAGTACTAATAGCATTTGAGAATAGAGAAGACACTACAAATATCAAACCCACAACACCAACAGAGCAAATCTGCCATGCTACTGCTGTCCATACCAAAGTCATTATATATGAAAGCCTTCCTGTAGTAAAAGTATTCATCTCTCCATGCAATGTCTTCCATTCTCCGCCAGCAAAAAAGCCGATGATGGAGACACAAGTGGCTACCAGTGATGTATAGATTTGCATTTCCAAGACCACAGAAAATGTTTCTCTTTTTATGATCTTGTCAAATGAAAGCTGCATAAGAGAAAGCAAGAGAGAGTACAGAGCAGATGCTGCAAGAGTTGCTACGAAACCAATGATATATTTCCCCTTGGTGACACCAGAAGTTCCACCAGATTCATCATTGACAGCAAGGAGGCAAGCAGATAATGAGAGTAAGATCACAGAATTGAGAATCAGAATAGTGAACTTTTGACGATTGACAAAAAAAGAGAAGATGGCATTGAAAGCCAACTGTGTGGCACAGACGAGAGAATAAGTCGAGGCAGAGAGGTACGAAAGCCCAGTTGAGTACAGCATATTATCCCCTGCTATTAATGCACCAAGAGCAAAGTAGATCAAACAAAGAATTGAAATTGGGGCTCCAGTAGCCGAATCTGAAGGCATCTGTGTAGAAGGTATTATTAAATAAGGGATGAAAAGAATGGGAAAAGCAGCGGTTTGTACAACTGTGGCCATCCATTTACTATTTCCACCCTTGTCAAAGTAAAATCTTCCCAGGAGTACTGCTAAAGCTTGACCAGCAAGCAGAAAAACTATATTAAAAGCAACCAAAAGCCACCATTGCCAACGCTGAAGTTTGCCAAAAAGCTGACGATTCATTGAAGGACCACTCTTTGTCAGGATTGGCACTTGATTATCTGTTACAACAGCACGATAAAAAGGCATTCAACATCAAATTCAAGAATATGACTATAAATAGATGACTCAATTACAGCTATTTCGATTTCAATTATCCAATACGTCCCACCACTAATCACGTAAATGTAATGATACTCCAAGAATTCCTATAGCCCAAGACAGGGATTAAGGGAAAAAAACTTGATGACTCTGAATTCTGATCGATAGGGTAAGTAAGCATCCAAAAACACTGTTCCCATAAAGAAAAACAAAAACTAAATATCAGCCAACTCATTACCTTCCAAGTTTAACACCAAAACAGATCTAAAAAATTAAAATGCTGAACCAACAAAAACACTGGTTTGCTTCTCTACGAACATTTATATAATATATATATGAGAAGAAAAAAAATTACGTACGGAAAGAAAGATGCTGCGGGATTGATAGAAATTGACATACAACAGCAGCTCCTACTTGAAAAGAAATCCACAACGACCTTAACTCTATTCAAAACAGAATACCTTACTCACGCATTTGGAAGGCCGGTCCGGAAAATTTTAAAACGCAAGCTTACCCAAACTGTCAATTAAAAAATTTTAGATCTGGAAAATCCGTCTTAAAGATGGAGACTTTAGAAATTACTTCCTTCCGTAAGCTACCATTCAATATGGGCAGATATTCGTTGATACACGAAAATTTCATATCTTTTTCATGTTCTGGGCAACAAATATAAAAAGATGGGACATTTGATGTAGATAGATTGCGAAAAAATGATTTAGAATATCAAAAATTTTTCTAAATCGATCTACCCAACTGAACCAAATCTGAGTTTTTGATTTTATTTGACCTTTTCTTCAAGTTATAAAAATAGATTATAAACAAACATTCCAATACTTCAATTTTTATACTTACTCTTTTAATCATTTCTTCATACTTTCCTTTCATTTTTTTAATTTTTTTCTTCTTATATTTTACCCTTTTTCCCTCTTATCTTTCTTTTTAAAAATTTTTTTTTTTCATTTTCTAATGTCACAACTTTTATTCATTTTTTTAATATGTCTACGGAATTCAAGCTGCTGTTCTTGAGATCACCAATCTCATTTACAATTCCCAGTAATAATAGCTATAAAAAAGCACGAAACCAATTTAGAGAAAGCACATATGAAAATACAATCAGCAAACCAAAATGTGAAGTCATAGCTTAGCGATACAGTAAGTGGGAGGTCTTAAGTTTGAGACACATACTGAAATAGGTTAGATATCGCCGTTAGTCCTCAGGATAAGGGATATATGAAGATTTAGGTGAAGAGCGGGTGAAAAAAAAAAATTAAAGGAAAAAGGTTTTTTTAAAAAAATGATAGACGACCAACAAATATGTTTGATGTTATTTTTTTATGGAAATTGTCCAAAGCAGATCAGATTCAGAATGCACGGTAACGATTTCTCCTCTCACAATATTCGATGTGCTGATTAAACCTCCAAATCTCATTTCTGTATTGTTTAGATCCCACTGGAGGCCAGTTGTTGTGGTACTTCTGGATGGCATACCAATAGGAATTAGTCCACAATGAGGGCCCTCGATGGAAGAATGGATATGAATCTCATGACGATGGTTACGAGGAAGAAGTTGAATGAGACAATCATCACTCAGAAGTACTATTCGTGTTGCCGGAAAACGATATAACAAGTTGATATTTCCAATCTCATGGTCAAACCTTCCACCGAGTGCACCCACAACAAGAATGCACTCATTTGTACTGTCTTCTGCACTTGTCAAATTATGAATATAGTCAACACACTTGTGTAAATCAGTCGTATCTTGATCATGAGAAGCATCTGCTACACTGGTTCCCAGTTTGGAATAGAAATGTAGAACATCGTCTCTCACAGAATCCATATCTCCCTTTATTACATCTGGCTTGTACTTGTTACGAACAGAGAGGACATCTTCATTTGGAAAGAAGTAAGGCAATTCATCATATAGGCGATTTGCTCCACCATCTGCACATATACGAATTTTTGCATGCTTCCATAGCAGAGTCGTGAATCGGGGAAGAGGCTGATTGAGGATCACAAGCGAGTAGGTTAGACCAGGAAAGGTAGGTATTGTAGGGAGGAGGAAGGTAGAAGAATGAATCATGACGACCAAGACTCCTCTGAATCAACCAGGAGAAGGCGAGGATATTTATGAAAAAATTTCTTAACCACTCTCTGGCGGTTAGCGCATGACACGAAAATATCTTAACCACTCTCACACTGTTTGCGCATGACACCTCATTCTTAACCACTCGGTTAGTGCATGGAAAACTAAATACAGTCTTTCCTTTATTTATTTATTTTTTGGAAAGGATTTGATAAAAAGTATATAATTGTAAAATCTAAAAATATGACTTAAGTTTATATGATGAATCTTTGTAATAACAAAATCATTGTTAAATTACTTATTTATAAATTCAAGTTTAATTCTTTTAAAAAAAATTTACAAAAAATAAAATATTAAATAGAATTGCCTTATTAGCATTAGGGTCCAAGTTCCTGCAGGGCCTTCATTCTCTCTGCGTAATCTTTCTGCAATAGTGTGGGGATCAGTGGCTTGTCCTCTTCGAGGCCTAACCCTCTGTTGAAGTGGCTGCTCCGGAGATGCTCCGCCACCAGTCCCGGTTGAACCGCTTGAGGCTCCTTGGTTCACTGCTGGTTCATTATATATTTATTTATTTATTTGATAAATTTCTACAATAAAATTATAAGTTATTAGGATTTAAAATTTTGGTGATTTTAATTTTAATTTATTGAATTATTTGTTTATTTTCACAATAATACACAAAATAATACAAAACAACGCTCAAATAAATGCACTTCCTATCTTGTCAATTCAATAAAATATTTAATTTTATTAAAAAAATATTTGATCGAATAACCCGGGGCCTAGATCCGCCATTGTTGATTCTTGAATCTAAAATGCAGCAGTTTGTCATGTTTAAGTCAATGTGCACAGCCTAACAGCCACGGAGGATACCCAGATTATAAAGATTGCATAAACAACACATCTAGAATGCAAAGACATCACTATTGATCCAAAATATATAGACCCATCCTCAAAAACAAAAAAGAAGTCACAACACAAAACCATAACACTTATTTCAGGTAGGTCTATCAATGAGTAGGGTATACTTTGAGTAGAATTCGTATTGGATCTATTTATGACGGGTCTGATACTTTTATTTTTATATCCAATAATTGATTTCTGCTTGGACCCGAATAGTATTTTTTAGATGAGTCTGAATATAATATATGTAGTTTCAGATCCGATTAGATATTTATATAAATATATATATATATATTATAATTTTTTTTATATATACACACATAAAGTATATGTTTCTATTTTTGTTTCAATTTTAATTTTCTTATTTGACTATTAAATTTTAAAATATCTCTTGGTAAGTGTTATAATTATTATTTAATAATTAGCATAGATTTATTATTTTAAATTTGATCGATATATATATAAATATATATATTAATTTGACCTTTTAGTATCTATTATAAATATTATTTACTAATTAATATCAATTGTTATTTTAAATTTGACCGTTAAGTGTGCATTAATTTGACCTTTTAGCATCTTTAACTTTAAGTTTTTGTTTAACTTATTTAAATTTTACTTTCTTTGCTATTGCTATAAGTAAATATAATTCACTCCCTTTTTTTTTTTACAAAATATAATAAAAAATTGAAAATATGTTGGGTATATCTGGCCTGATATCGATACATGTTCGGTAGGATTTGATTCTAAGTAGGTTGGTTCCGACGGATAATCGAGTAGGATACAGATCCTATATTTATTAATCTGGTTTAGATAAGGAATTAGCAGCGCTGATTCCGTTTAGTACCATTTATATCCTAATTTCAGGTATAACACTTTAACTCAATTAGAAATACAAATATTTTGAAATTTGCTCCTCTTTTGTTGCTTTATATTTTAAAATTAATAGAAAGGAAAGATAATGATAATTAAACTATGACGAGTTCATTCAAAATAAAGTTCGATGTGAAGTAAACATATCTCTACTCAATACTATTACAAGGTTCTCTAAAAGATTCAATGAATATGAATTTGAAATGGATTCTTCAGTGTGAACAACTTTATTATAGAAAAAAGAGAAAAAGCTTAACACAATTTTTAGAAGAATGATTTAAGCTAATGCATCTTCGAACCAGGAAAACAATCTGCTCTCTTGTAATAAGCATTACTCTTTGTTGCTCTCCATTATGGTTCCCATTCCGTTTGCAATAGATGAGACAAATCAATTGAGTTATTGGCCAATCAAATCCTTAAACTATATCTTTTTGGAAGCTTTGGTCCCTAAAGGTTTTTTAGGACCAAATTGTGTTCAAAAGGACCAAAATGGTCAATTCATCAATTGTTTAAGAACTAAACAAATCCAAAAAAAAATTTAGAGATCAAAGCTTTCAAAAAAGTATAGTTTAAGAATTAGATTGACTAATAACTCCACGCCAATTACAAAGCACTTATACAAATATACAATGATGTGTACACGCAAGCAGATTGAGGCATCCGTGCATATTATGCGCCCATGCTCACTCTCTTTCCTAATCACACATTCAGGCATGCCAATAAGCATCCTTCTCCAATAGTAATATAATTTTTCACACCACCTTAAACACTCACATAGGCACCCTCATTAGAGATACCGTAAAGGGACATAAATAAAAAGTCATAACTAGCAACTTACTTATAATAAAGGATAAAGGGAGTAGTTATTTTGATTCGAATTACTATAAAGAGGAATAGACATGATTTTTTCTTATTTGATCTAATGGAAAACTAAAGGGAAGAGACATTATTCATCAATGGATCAAAGTTGTGACGGGCATAACTTTATATCTTCAATCTCTTTTCATAAAGTTTATAAAATTTGATGAGCATTTATTATTCTTATTCCTATTTTTATAGGTTTAATTGACCAAGGATTTTTTTTTCTTCTTATATTTTGACTAAATCAAATTGTTTTGTTTATATTACTTATATAAAAACCTTGAATGGATATATATTATGAATGGGAGGAAATAATAACATCAACAAAAACTTACAAACGGGTAAAAGATATTCAAACCTGGAGGGATAGTATCTCCGCACTCTGTACATTCCAAATAGGGGTGTAAATAAGATAAGACTATTCGTAAACGGATTGGGTTTTGCTCGGTAAAAGCTCGAATTTGGCTCATTTTAAACAAGTTTGGGTTGGGCTTAAGCTCGGCTCTCTTATTAAAGGAGTCGAGCCGAACCCATATGTATTCGTTTATTTATACTCGTGAACCTAAAAAATCTTTTAATATATATAATAATAATTTGTTTATTTATATATTTTATAATATAATATATTTTTTATATAAATTTTTTATTTAAATATATATTATATTTTTTTATAAAATATTTTTTTACATTTTAATATATAGAGATTTTTTATATTATATTAATAACATTAATATAATATTCCTAAATTTTAAAACATCTCCTTAAAAAAATAATTAAAAAAAAGACCAGTTGTCCATTCATTTTTTTGTCTGAAGATTCTTCCTGTACCGTTTTCTTGACAATTAAATCAAATTGTTTTCCTGTGTGAACTAAAGTCAAAAAAAAAAAAAATTGACAATTGCCCTATCTTTCTTTTGTCTGAAGAGCGAAGAGTGAAGAGAGAAGACTAAGACAAAAAGCTTTGTCCAACTTCAGAAGAGTGTCGTGTCTAGTTTCCTCCACATCTTCTAAGAGTTGCTCGAGCTTTCTTGCGACCACCGAAACCCAACTCATCATCTTGGCGCCATTGACTGTTGTGTTGCAAGTTAGTTCCTATGTCCTTTATCCTCTGTTTTTTTTTTTTGGAAAATTCTCTGGATGGATTTGTGAAATGTGGAGTATATTGTTGGTGTGGATTCCATGAAGAAGAGAAAAATGGAGAGACGTTGGATATATTCAAATCTCGAATTCATTTGGGAAGGCATCCTTTTGGGTTGTGGACTTGGATGAGATGATGAGATTTGTAGATGATGTGTTTGACAAAGAGTCTCAGTGAAGAAGGTAGCTCCAGCACTATATTAGAGCTATTGTCGCAGTAGAGATTGAACCCTGGATAACCATAGTGCTCCAGCTGCTTATCTCTGAGCTGGAAGGGGAACCTTATAGCTGGACCACCTGGATTGCAAGAAGGCCCTTGTTCGCAGATATCAAGAGAAGTTGCAGCAAGAATTGCAAAGGAAAACAGGGATGAAAAATAAATGGCCTCTGAGTTGAACTTCGTCAATCCTATGTTTTGAACCCCTTTCCAAATGTTCTAAACTTGTTGGCAGAAGAACTTCTTTAATGAATTGGAGGAAGCCCAAACCACATATCCAAACTAACCATGATTTTTTCTTTTAAACTTCATTTTTTAAATAATTAAACTTCTTATTTCTTCTCTTCTTTAAGTATGTCAATGTCGAGCACACCAAAGGTCTCGTCTATACCAAACGAAAATTAGTTACAAGCCGAAATTTATTTACATACCGCAGAGGAGGCAAAGAATGTAGGTGAAAAGAACATTGAAAGTACCAATGATGTCTCTCTTGAACTAATTGAAGATAATAGTGTTCAAAACAAAAATGAGCAAAGCACTGGCGATGATGATAGCCACTTCGAAAAGAAGAAAAGAAGTAGGACTTCCTTTGTTTAGCTTGAGTTTAAGGAGGAAATGGTTCATGGCTCCAAGAAAGCTGAGTGCCTTCATTGCAGAAGATACTTTAGTATGAAGAGCACAACAACAAGTCATTTGGGGTGACACCTTGAAATTTGTCCTCCACGAAAAAGATATAAAATGGAACAACAAAGGATCAATTTTCCTCTTGCTCAGTCCAAAGTTGATGTACTTGCTTCTGGTTCAGCTAACATCAATGGCAGATACGATATGATGAAAATGAGGTAGAGAATAGCTTACTGGATTCTGATGCATAAGCACCCATTTAGCACTGTTGAGGAGGAAGGCTTCAATATAAAGTAGAGAAGTGGAATGACTAAGTGACAGAAGATATCTCGAAACACAATAAAAAAAGACAGTGAGTTTGTTTATGAATCTGAAAAAAAGAAGTTGAAGGCTCAATTGAAGGGTATTAGCAAAATTAACTTGACTACTAATTTGTGGAAATTGACAAACCAGAAAATTGGGTATATGGTGCTTACAAGACACTTTGTGGATGCTCAATGGTGCTTACAAAAATAAGTTCTTAACTTTGTTCACATACCTCCATCTCATCGTGGTGTAGAAATTGTAGACATTGTTTACAAGTGTTTGAAAGAATGAGGAATTGAGAACAAAATCTACACGCTTTCAGTGGATAATGCATCAAGTAATGATTCCACAATCGGCATTTAAATAATATTTTCTCAAGAAGTAAGAGGTTATTGTGTGGAGGCAAGCTATTTCATGTGCATTGTTGTGCGCATATTTTGAAACTTATGGTTCAAGATGGCATTTCAGAGATCAAGTACATTATTCAAGATATTCATGTTCAGGTATATCAATCAAAGTGAAGCGAGATTTTGTACATTTTCAAAAATTGTACAACAACTTCAATTGTCAGATAGGAGACTAATTCTAGACTGCAAAACACGTTGGAATTCCTCTTATGATATGTTAGCTACTGCAATAAAATTGAATTAAGCATTTCCAAGCATTCATGATAGAGAGCCTAATTTTTTATTGTTGTCCACTAGAGGAAGATTGGATTAAAGTGGAAAAGGTTTGTGATGTTTTGGCAGTCTTTAAAAGAACGACAAAGGTCATTTTTGGTAGTGATTATCCGACTTCTAATCTATATTTGACCGCGGTGCATAATGTCAAGGTAATGTTGGATAAAAAGTCACTAGATGAAAATGTATTCATTCGTGCCATGGCCTGTAAAATGAAATTGAAGTTTGATAAATACAGAGGAGAATGTAACTTGTTGATGGCAATAGCTTCCATTTTGAACCCAAGATGCAAGATGAGACTTATTGAATATGCATATCCTCAAATGTATAATGAACAAGAAGTTCGTGAAAATATTGCAACGATTCATAGTGTATTGTATGAACTTTATAGAGAATATGCAAATAAGTTTCATAATGAAGCTAAAAGAGAGGGAGCATCAATAGCAGGTTTGCAAGGTGATGGTTTGATGGGTCAAAATTCTACTTTGGGTTGGAATTCTTTTATGAAGTATCTAAGGAGGATAGAGGAAAGTCCATCTCGAAAGTCAGATCTTGATAGCTATCTTGAAGATGGATGCTATATTCATGAATTGGATCCTCTTTGTTTTGATGCTTTAAATTGGTGGAAGGGAGAGTCAACGACAAAGTATCGTATTTTGTCAAAAAATGGCTCGTGACATCCTTGCTATTACTATCACCACAGAGGCTTCAAAATCGACATTTAGTGTCGGTAGTAGAGTAATTGATCAATATCATTCGTCATTATCTCCAGAAATGGTGCAAATGTTATTATGTGGAGGTGATAGGTTATGCAATCTTCATATAGTGAAGAAGAAGAGTAAGGTGAGACATATTTTTCAATTTTATATATAATTCTAAGTATTTGCATTTAATATTTGATTTAATCTGTTTCCTTTATATATTCTAAGTGTTTCCTCTTCTTTTTGTTGCAGGAAGGGAAGAAACAGATGGAAATTCTTCTTCCATGATATGCTTTTTGCTGATGAAGCTATAAAATATGGTATGAAATTTGTTTTACTATATGTTATTCTATTTAGTTTCAGATTTTTATTAATAATGATTTTGTTGATGCTTTTATTTGGGAACTGTTCTCATGAGAGAGAAAGAAAGAAAGAAAAGAAGTCTACTATTGTAGATTTTTGGATTTACATTTTTAGGGTGAATTAGATTTTTGGAGTCTTGCATTTTTAAATGCTAAATTATCTTTTTCATAAGATTTGTATGAAAAAGACTACTTTTGCACATGAAATCTTGTTGCAAAATTGCTACTGTTTGGTAGATTTAAGTTGCCAAGTGCAGGTAGTTAAATTTTGGTTTTAGATTGGCATAGTTGTTGGAACTTAGGGTGTACTTGTGATGTGGTGACCGATAAGGAGTATTTAGTTGCATTTTGGCTGTATGCCTATAACTAGTCATTTCTTATGTTCAATTTTGTTTTGTCTTTACGTTTTCAAGTCAATCCTCAGCCAAATCTTGCTATTCCTCTGATTTGTTTGTGATAACCTATCCAGGGATCTCAGTTGGGTTGCAGAGGTAATGTTTTTCTAATGATAAAAAAGTACAGATTGTAATAGGAATGCAAAGACCCTGTGCAATGGTTGGTATTTAACTGTTAAAAGCTTAATTTGCATAAATGACATTTTGTCTAATCTAGTTGACCTAATGCATGCATTTCATTTGCTCCCCATTCCCTAAGCTAGAAAAAAGAGTGTTTCTTGATTATAAAAAGGTGATCAATGGATTTGACTATGATGGATATTGTTAGAGGAATGAAGACAACTTCATCGTCGACTGACATTTGCTTCCAATATTAGTACATGATCTGGTTGCATTGCATTTTTGTTTCTGGTTTTGGAACTGACGTGTACACTATGTATGACATGTACGTTTGACAAAATGAAATCTCTCCCGTTAGCATTTAAGCTGTTATGATGTATACAATATGGACTTTTTAACCCTTGTACCTTGTCTATTTGGGAAATGGAGCAACTTCTTCGATGTTTCTTTGAGACTCCGTCATTTTGAGATTGCTTTAGCTAGAATCTTGAGTTTGAAAGAAGCAAAAAAAAACCAGAAAACTTGGGGAGAGGACACAGAGATAGAGAAGAAAGAAATGGCAAAAGATTTGAATGTATCATATAACTCCGTTTGATTAATTTGAATGTATTGTATAACTCCATTTTGGATTTTAAATATTATTATTTTAAAATTTAAGTTTAATATTTTTTTTAAAAAGTTTAAACGAAACTAATCTCAAACCGAACTTAAATGAGTTTAAACTTGAATTTTTGACCTTTTTAGAAAAACCCGAGCTCGAACTGAATATATAGGCTCTTGAGAGCCCGAGCCCGAACTCAAGCCAGAGCCTAAAAGAATATAAACGAGTTGAGTTTGAGCCTAATAGATTCAGACTTGACTCGTTTACATCCCTAATTCCAACCGTACAAGGTAAACTATTCCTCCCCCAAATACTCCCTCCTAACATTCCAGTCAAACAAAACCCGGCCGTTTGTCTGATTCTAAATCTGTATTCATTTAAAAGTATTCAACAAAATTTTCTTTATGAAAAATAAATTCATTTAGAAAGTAATTCATAAAATATTTTACCAATTACACGTTATTTTCATCAAATTTAATACGTTGAATTTTCATATTTAATATTTTAAATACTGTCTCCGTTTGGAATTGAATGTTTATATTTCTATTTTGAATTATCCAAAAATAAATGTCTTATTTTCTAAATTAGTTAAAGTTTTCTTAACTAAATTTAAATGAACAAAGTAAACTAATTTTCTTAAAATTTATGCACGACAGATTCAATTAGGGAGTATTAAATAGTGACGGGAAGGAAGTACATTTTAGCAGACGATCTTTTACATACTTCAAAAGGAGAGGGAAGGATTTATCAATCAAACTCAACTCCAAAATGCTTATTTAACGCAGCCAAAACTAGATAAAGTGAGAACTAGACTAAATACTAATATCCTCCAGAAGAAAACCAGAAAACACAGGCAGAAACCAAAGCCAATTAGTCATCTGCACAAACAAGGGAAACGATTTTCTTTTCTACATAATGTGAGAGTAAAAAAAAACCCATCAGCAGTGTAACGAATCATTTTCCCCATCAGTTTGTGTCTTCCTGGCGGTAACATCATCAAGATAATTCCGATAGATATAAGAGCCAAAACCCCAGAACGCCATGAGCAGAGCAATTATCTTTACTCCATTCGTACTATCATGGAACACTATAACAGCTAAAACAGGGGTAACTGTTAAGGATAGAGTACTAATAGCATTTGAGAATAGAGAAGACACTATAAATATCAAACCCACAACACCAACAGAAAAAATCTGCCATGCTACTGCTGTCCATACCGAAGTCATTATATAAGAAAGCCTTCCTGTAGTAAAAGTATTCATTTCTCCGTGCAATGTCTTCCATTCCACGCCAGCAAAAAGGCCGATGATGGAGACACAAGTGATGTATAGATTTGCATTTCCAGGACCACAGAAAATGTTTCTCTTTTTATGATCTTGTCAAATGAAAGCTACACAAGAGAAAGCAAAAGACAGTACAGAGCAGATGCTGCAAGAGTTGCTACGAAACCAATGATATATTTCCCCTTGGGGACACCATAAGTTCCACTAGATTCATCATTGACAGCAAGGAGACAAGCAGATAATGAGAGTAAGATCACAGAATTGAGAATCAGAATAGTGAACTTTTGACGATTGACAAGAAGGAGGAGATGGCATTGAAAGCCAACTGTGGCACAAATGAGAGAATAAGTCGAGGCAGAGAGGTACGAGAGCCCAGTTGAGTACAGCATATATCCCCTGCTATTAATGCACCAAGAGCAAAGTAGATCAAACAAAGAATTGAAATTGGGGCTCCGGTAGCCGAATCTGAAGGCATCTGTGTAGAAGGTATTAAAAAATACGGAATGAAAAGAATGGGAAAAGCAGCTGTTTGTACTACTTTGGCCATCCATTTACTATTTCCACCCTTGTCAAAGTAAAATCTTCCCAGGAGTACTGCTAACGCTTGACCAGCAAGCAGAAAAACTATATTAAAAGCAACCGAAAGCCACCATTGCCAACGCTGAAGTTTGCCAAAAAGCTGACGATTCATTGAAGGACCACTCTTTGTCAGGATTGACACTTGATTATCTGTTACAGACAGCACGATAAGAGGCAATCAACGTCAAATTCAAGAATGTGACTATAAATAGATGACTCAACTACAGCTATTTCCATTTCAATTATCCAATTCGTCCCACCACTAACCACGTAAATGTAATGATACTCCAAGAATTCCTATAGCCCAAGACAAGGATTAGGGAGAAAAACTTGATGACTCTGAATTCTAATCGATAGGGTAAGTAAGCATCCAAAAACACCGTTCCCATAAAGAAAAACAAAAACTAAATATCGGCCAATTCATTACCTTCCAAGTTCAACACCAAAACAGATCTGAAAAATTAAAATGCTAAACCAACAAGAACATTGGTTTGCATCTCTACGAACATATATATATATATATATATATGAGAAGAAAAAAAATTACGTACGGAAAGGAAGATGCGGCGGAGTGATAGAAATCGACATATAACAGCAACTGCTACTTCAAAAGAAATCCACAACTAGCTTAGCTCTATTCAAAACAGAATCCCTTAACTCACGAATTTGGAAGGCCTGTCTGGAAAATTTTAAAACGCCAGCTCACCCAAACTGTCAATTAAAAGATTTCAGATCTGGAAAATCTGTCTTACATCCAGATGGAAACTTAAGAAATTACTCCCTTTCGTAAGGTACCATTCAATATGGGCAGATGTGTCGATATGAGAAAATTTCATATCTTTGGGCAACAAATATTAAAAAAAAAAAAAAAGGGACTTGAGATGCACATAGATTTCGAAAAAATGATTTAGAATATCAGTGAGATGGTTAGGGCGTTCAATTTTTTTTTTTTTAAATTGATCTAACCAATTGAGCCAAATCGAATTTAAAGTTTTTGATTTAAAAATTTTCAAACCGAAAAATCGTTTTGGTTTGTAATTTCATACTTCCAAACAAAAAACAAACCGATCATTTACATATAATTATATTTATTATTTTGCTCATTTAATTATTTTCATTTTTCTATCCTCTTTTTATTTTTCTTATATTCTTTTCTGGTTTCTCAAAATTATATTTGGAAAAAATATCACTTTAAATTTCTTAATTTTTTATATATGTTGTGTATTATTTTATTAATGTTTCTAAGGATTGTGTAAAATTTAAACTTATACGATTACAAGTAACTTTTATTTTTTTAATTTGTCTATTTTTATCATTTTCTTCTTTATAATGTAGAATTGTTTTTTTACTTACACATGATCACTTGAATCATTTGTGTGGTAACTACTTATCTTCTCACCTCCAATTTCCTAAATAGCTAAATATCATTGCCAAATCATAAAACATTTGGTAAAAAAAAAAATAATTATAATAAATGAAGCAGCTAAATTCTGATTGTACGGAGGAAGGAAGTTGATGCTCATCCAATTCCAGCAATGATGTTCTCTCCTCTTAGTTATTTCATCGAGCACTTTATCTGCCTAACTCATCTTCTAATTTCCAATAGAGTTGGATTAATGATAATACTACCCATTGTTTCTACCAGTTATCACGACATACAATTCTCAATCACAACACCCATTGCTGTACATAATTCACAGTCTCATCCCCAGTTTAACTTCATCCTCTTCTCCCTTCAACTTTATGATAAAATTTCAATTTCTTGTTATGCGACAGTAAAGCCATCCATTCGTGCCTGTGAAAAAAGAGAAAGAGCCCAATTTCGCATTTTAATAAGTATTGTAAACGATGATGCTGAAATTATGAAGCTAGGGGAATGTGTGGTTGATAGTCTTGGCTGATTTCGAATGGGATGAGAATGAAGATACATAATTTCTCTGTTCTTCAATTTGTTTTGCGTTAAAACGGGTGAGGGTAGGAAACGGGGTGGAGGAGTGAGATAATTCCATTTAACGGGGTTAACTTTAATAGACAGAATGATATGGCAAGAGAATCCAGGTGGAGGAGAACTATTGGCGGGTGCACTCAAAAATTTCTCCGTCGGTGGACGACTTGGGTTATGAGTGGGACAAGACGACTTGCGTTATGAGGGGGACAAGGTCAACGATCCTGCTGTCTTTCTTATTACTACAAAATTACTATTATTCCAACATTATAATCTCCCTTGGCCGCTAAGAAAATTGGTATGGAGTCAGTCAACACTTCTTCCAGAGCCAGAAGCAGAGAGATGCAGCAGAACGATCAATCTTCAAGAGAAAGGAAGAAGCGAATCTTCACCATCACTTTTGTTGTTATATCTTCACTGATCTTCGCTTCAATCATAACTGTTCTCGCAATTCTCAAGCACGACACCGAGTCCGAAACACTCTCTGCAAATCCAACCAAAGCAATCGGCCTCGTCTGTTCTCTGACTCCATACCCTGCTTCATGTTCCAATTCTTTATTGGAAAATTTCAGGGTTTTTCCATCCAAGACCATAAACCCATCGAGGATTTTCAATCTCTCACTCCATGCTGCCTCCCAACAGCTCAACGACCTTATTTCCACTACCCAATCCGAAACCTTAAAGGTCAAGAATTCAAGAGCCTTGAGGGCTTTGAAAGAGTGCCAGAACTTGTTCAAAGACTCCATGAACCTAGTCAACGAGACAGTGGCAGTGATGGGTCAGTTTGACCCAGATGAAAACGTATTCAAGGATGATAAATTCATGGTCAGATTTTTGCCAGGTTGGATGACAAATGCCACGGAAAATATTGATAAGTGTTTGATTGGAATGGAGTATAGAGGATGGAATAGTACTAGGGGAGATGAGCATGATAGTCAGATGATGAAGATATTGACGAAGATTAAAAGGGTTTCAAGGCCATCCATGGAGAATAGCTTAATGATTCTTGTGAGGATGGAAGAAATTCTTGAGCTGTTCGATCCACGTTTTGGAAGTGTGTTAGATGCTCTTTTGTTGGACCTTCGAGAGTTCTTGTCTGCTTCAATCGTGTTTTGTTCACAATATTTGGTTTTGATCGTTTTTATTGTTGTCGTTCTAAAACTATAGTTGTAGAAAGTACGCTTGTTGCCTAAGACACAGTTTTTGAGTTTAAAACTAGGCAAAAGTTCATGTAATTTCCCCTCCCCGTGTTAAAAAAAAAAAAAACCTTAGTATTTATAATAGTATATGAATTATATTTTATTTATTTCTACATGGGCTTACTCTATTCAATTGATTGAAATAGGAAAAATGTGAAATCTGCCAAATCAATCCATTTACAAACGTTTAAAGCTTTGAATAATGTAGTTTAATTTTAAAAGTTTTTAAATCAAAATGCTTAGTTCAATTTTTTTTACATAAATAAAAAAAATTTTAAAAAAAAAACTTTAAAAGTTAAACTCAACCAAACCAAACCATACATGTATATCAGAAATACTCTTGTGTGATATGTAGCACACAAATTCATGTATTATTGACGGAAAAAATAGTAATAATCTTCTACGACATCGATTTTCTTCAATCTGTGTACCTTAAAGTGTTTTGACTTTCTTTTTACAAATTGAAAAAATCGATGCAACAGAAGATTGCAGCTATTTTTTTCACCAATAACACACAATTTTATGTACTACATAGCACGAAAGTATTCCTGACATATACATTCCCTTACCTCTGCATAATGGCAACCTATTAATTGCAGCCAAAAGAAAATTCAACCGTCCGATCTTCATAAAGCTTGGTGCAAAATTAAAAGACATATCATACCTGGACTTTTGACTTTTCAACCTTTCACTGTTTAGTCCAATGTACAACCTTTGATCAGGTAAATAAAAAAAATTAAAAAAGAAAAACCTCAATCGCTGGGTTAATGGAATTATTTAATCTCACCATCTCAGACACTTTTATTATTTTTTTTTTTAAAGGAAAATTTTACTTTCTGCGTATATCTACGAAAATAAAATAATAATAATAATATCATGCCATTTTTATAGTAATTTGCCGGAAAGGGAATAGAAACCAATCAGAAATAGGTAGTCCACAGAGTCAGCCAGCCATGAACCCAGTCAACGCCACGTCCGGCGAAGTCAACCTCCTTGAACGCCAAAAGCCACCGTCATTGCTATCAAGAGAGGAGAACAGGAAAAGAAGCCGAAACATCATCAGGATCATCTTCATTTCGGTGACCTTCTTAGCATTCATCACGGCTGCAATTCTCATATCTCTTATTCACAAATACAACCTCGATTTTCAGCGTCAACAGGCAAAAGAAACCGTCCAAATCTTCTGTTCCATGACCGAGCATTTTCCGGCATGTCTTAGTTCCATATCGACCGCCATCACCGCCACCAGCAGCAGCCACAAATGGAAAGGCCCAGATGGGATTTTCGTCTTTTCTCTTGAATTAGCCATTGGGCAACTCCGGGATCTCACTACACTAACCAAATCCTTGATCCAGAACACAGCAAGATCTGACTCGGCAGCATCTCTGCAACAATGCACAAGCCTAATCCACGACTCCCTGAACAGACTCCACACTTCTCTAGACACCTCAGCTGGGGTTTTGCTTTTCTCCCAGCCAGAGACGACCATGGAAAATGAAATATTAGTTCAGGAAAAGCTTTACAATTTGATGCCTAAAGTCAACGACTCGGTGACTGATCTGAATACTTGCTTCCAACTTCTGGTGAAGGTTGATGACACAGTGCAGGGCGTGGATGAAGTGAGCGGAAGGGTGCACAATGCGATGGTTGACTCTGGAATGGCATTTGACTTTCTGCAGAACAGAGAAGAAATAAAGTACAGGCTTCAGTATATGAACTTGAGTTCGAGTTTTGATGGGAGATCTGAGTACTTGACAACTCTATTGATTTCTTCAGCACAGTACATTTTCTTACTTCTTCTGTTTTGCTTAGTTTGCCGTCGCATATGTGATTGAGATATTGCTGTGATTGTTTGATTTGATCTACAGTGGGTCTCATAATTTGCTTTTGTTTCAGTTTGATATGTAATGGGTTTCAGATATTTTATTTTTGCGAAGTGCAAATTAAATCTATTTTAATATCCCTCCATTCGAAATTAAATATTCCATTTTCCTTTTTAGTTATCCATAATTGAATGTCTCATTTCTTAATCTATTAAAAATTTTATTAAGAAAAAAATGATATGTCAAAATTAATTGAGCCAAATTTTTTTTCTTAAAATAGCTTGTGTAAATCTAGAGATGATATTTAATTCCGGAAGAATGAAATAATATCAAAGATTCTTGCTTAAATTCTATTTCTTTCAAAATTTATTGTTTCGGTCTCTTTACCTAAATTTACCATTCAAATTTATTAAAAAACTACCACTCCTTCAAATATTAAAAGCTACTATAATTAATTATTTGCACCAGACAAATCATTATAATAGAGGTGGATTATGTACCACCTTCATCACCAAATATAATTATACCTGAAATGTTTTTATCAATGTCATGTATAACGAAAATTATCTTAATTACAAAAAAAAATATTAAATATCATAATTATGTATTATTAATAATTACAAAAGGACTTTTATTTTATTAGAAAAATAATAATAATATAACTCTTATATTTTAAACAAGAGATATCATGATATTAAAAAAAATTGCATTTTTTAAGTCTTTATTTTTTTCCCACACAAATGTTTTTATAGAATAATGTTTATTAAACCTTTTACTACACTAATAATATCATTTGACATAGTATCAAATTTTGAATCGAATTTTTTCTTTAAAAATATATATAAATATATATATATATAGAGTTTGTCTAGAGAAGGCAACGTTGCTCTCTATAAGAGAAAGCAACGTTGGGAAACGACGTCGTTTTCATAGAAA
>JAOXNR010000001.1:16227175-16248902 GCA_028571225.1 Parsonsia alboflavescens | reverse complement strand
GCACCATGATGACTAGCAGAAAAGAATTATGCATGCTGTGCATCACATACCTCATCAGCCCAACGTACTGATTTACCTTCCTTACTATATGATTTTATTAACTCGGAGGGAGAATTGAAATTTTCTTTTGATCTGTCACTTCTGTGGATGTCATCCTCATCATAACTATGTGACCATTTGCTCTTTCGCAATTCTTTCACTTCCTCTGCTGGATGGTTCACTTCAACATCCCATCTCTGATTACCTTTTGAATGACCTAAATTGTTTAAATGATGAAGTGCACAAGTCAGAAACTGAATGCTTTGATTGCTAGTTTGTAACAAGATAATCTGAGCCATTATACATCACCCTGAATAATTGGATAAGTGCAGGTACCAAGAAACAAAGAATGTCCACAAAATGAATTAACACTTACCATCAGGAGCAAGTTCTCCTGCATGAGGCACTTCAACTTTCTCTGTATTTCTTTCTTCCAAAACAGAAACACCCCCTTGAGGATCTCCATCTTCCATGTCCATGTCTACCTGGTAAGTTACAACTTAAAAAATGTCAACCATCTTATATCTTAAGCTAATAAAGAAATACCCAATTTAAGAAACAAAACAAAATACAGCTGCTGTCTAAAGCAGACTCTAATCAGAAAACTCTTGCTTTTCAAGTTACAGAAATTTTAACTTAATTCTTTACAACAGAAAATTAAGTTAACTTTTGACATGCTAGTGAGACTCCAAAATCTAAAGAGAGGATCCCAAGGTCAGCCAAAACACTGCTGGCAAACATTCCTAAAACTTATTCATCCAACAATATGCTGCAAAACTTGCTGGAAATAACATTCCATGACATGCCAAATTTCCTTCAAATGAAGTTGACTTCAAAGAGTGATAGTTTGCATTTCCAAACAAGAAAGCTACTAAAACCTATCTGACAAGTAATAATTACTGGTAGGAGAAAGAGCGTTGCTTCTTCATTAAGTTCTTTCTTTTCCTTTTCTCCCCACGGTTTCCTTCCCTGGTAAACATGGGGAAAAGTTTGTGCTTATCAAATCATCATTTTATTCTAGCTTTCCTTCTCAAGGTGCACATTTCTTTTTTCTACTGATGCATTAATTTACAATTTGTGACTCGTTCCTGGTACTTCTATAAGCTTTTCCATTTTCATATTTCTGCAGCTTTCCTTCTTGAGCTGGATATGTCATTTCTCTAATGACACATGAATTTTCACCTTTTTACCTACTCATTCCAGTTTCATCTACAAGGTTTCCATCCTTTCTTCTTTTTGGTATTAAATTAAATACTATTGAAAAAGGAAGCTCACATAGCAGTGGAAGCCAAAGATAAACCAACAAGAAATGACTGGACATAATTACCTCCTGGATCCCATTTTCCTCCAGACCATCTCCATGCAATAATGACTGCATTCAACAACAATGTACATTAGAAGATCACAAAAAATCAAACCAACCTGTTCTGAATGCATGATTTCATTTTAAAGCTGTCTTTGTGCATCTTCAATAGTGTTCATGAAAGAGAGCGTGGAGATGATAAACAAAAATTTTCTGTACTACAGTGTATCATCTTATCTCTCAGTAAAATTTTAACTAAATGTTTCTGGTTTCGAAGCTCGGGATAACTCCATTCACTATATGGTATTCAAGAATAGATGAAACCTTTATGTCAAGTTTTAAGTACAGGCATGGAGTTTCTTCCCACAGATCAGCCATCTTTTGTATGTCATCCCGGCTGAAGCCATGCACATTCCTTGCAGCACAGCCCTAGAATCCCAAAAGTATATCAATATGTGACAAAGCAGAGGAATTTATCCCCACTGTTTGTAGCGTTAGAGATTCAAAAAATTTAATTCATTACAACATCAGAAGATAACCAATACTCGAGATTTCCTTCTTAATTGAAAAAAAAAGGTAGAAAACGTAAAGGAGAAGTAAGCTACCGCTGGATCCTTGTATGTAGCTTCTAAAAGGTAAACTTCATAACCTGATCTCTGAAATAAGAATGGAAAGAAGATCAATGACTGAAGTAAATGGTTAAAGAAATATAAATAAATACTTGATTAAAAATGAGGGACAAAAATAAAACAAAAGGAAACAGGAGCATGAAAACAAAAAATGACATTTGGAAGGCTCCAATAAGATGCTCGTTTCTGATGTATTGACAAATAGTCACCAAGTCAACCCCAATTAGATCTTTCCACATACAGCACAAACTTGCAACAAGGCCTTAGCTAGTAGCTAGACATTATACAAGAAACCTTGAGCAGATCTTCTCATAACAACACTTATAAGTACGGAGAGTGTGCCTGGGCTCCCCAAAAAAAAACACTTCACGACAATTATATGTTATGATAGCACAAAGTTCTAAGGACTGAACAGACTTTTCTTCAAGCCAAGCGTATTAAATTTTCTACCGTGACAGAGTTGGCATTCTCAAGCTTCAAAAACTCAATGGTAACCACAATAATCACAAGAACAATGACAACAATTAGGCAATTTTGACAATAAGGATAGGTTAAAGAGAAAAGTACAGACATCAGAAATTCTTATCTTTATACTAAAACCCACATGGGAGGGGGGGAAGAAATTAGTTCTTGCAGAATATGGATTTCTGAAACACTTACAGCTGTTGCATCCAATAAACTTCAAGATGATCAAAGAAAACATGGATCCTTTTTTATTTGAGGTTTAGAATTTTCGATTTGGTTATTTACCATATTTCCCAGCTAGAGCTGGATAATACAGGACAACAAACAGCATGCTTCGTTCCTAAAGAAAGAGCACATTCGTGCAATCATTAGGTTTAAATACCCTAAGGAACATCTTAACAAATAGAAAGAAGATGGACAAAAAAATACCCACTTCCAAATTCGATATCCACAATCACTTGACACAAAAATTCCAAAGACTATTTGTCCATCTTCATCTCAAATCTTAGTTTTTGAAAAAACTTAAGATCTATGTCTATCAATGGTTCCATATCAATCTTTTGGTTCCAAATGAAGCTAGTGGCAAGAATTAACATTTCAAGTATGTTTATTTGGAAACAATAGTGGTCTCATGACTCTTATCTTGAGATAATAAAATAAATGCGGACATTCAATATAGAATAGATGGAATGCAGGAAACTTATGATCTTCAGAATCAATGCAAAATCCAGTTTTTTTAAAATGTTTATATCATCTTCAGATTTTATGGAGGAATGTAAAGGATGGTTCCAGGAGAGATTTGTGCATAACTGATCAAAGAGACACATAGCAAAGATGATTTTAGCAACTGAAAAGAACATCCTCAGATCAGGAAAGCTGATTCAGAAAATCAAATCAAACTTGGTTCACCTTAACTTTGTACAAAAGTCAGAGCAGTCAATGCAACACTAAATATATAACAGAATCTATGATGCATTAATAAAGACATTGGGAGAACTAGTAAATTCTCACCAAATAGCTAGAACCATGAAATTACATTTATTTTCAGGAAGCAATATAATTTAAAGAGAATAATACTCAGATCTTGTGACTGTAGTGGATCATATTTCCAAACAAGAGCAAAGAAACAGTAAATGCTCTCAACTCCAACAAACCTTCTGGTGAAACATGAAAAATTTTTGGACTGAAAGTTAAAATTCATTTTGATGGAGTCCTATAAAAACAATACTTATAAAACACCTCATTAAAATTCATTTTGATGGAGTCCTAAAAACAATACTTATAAAACACCTCATATCTTCTTAGAAAGATACAGAATCAACTTCTTTCTGGTGCCCTGCAGTAACTGGCATCACTATATGGAGCAGTGATTAGCAAATAAATTTCAAACACAGGTCATTTTCTTTTTGGCTACTTTACATCACTAGATGGAGCAGTGGTTAGCTCATAAATTGAAGTACTAGTCATTTACTTTGGTTACTTTACAAGGATCCCACTGAAGTTGAAACTGAAAAAGAAAATAAATAGCAACAATAACTTTCTTTTGGATAGAAGGAAGCCATAGAAATTTATTGCATTTGACTTTCTCTCGAGTCCTTTCATCCTGAGTTCTTTTAAGCTTTCCTTATCCAAAAAATACTCACTTTTTTTATCAATACTAAGTTATTAATACTGATTCAGGTTACTGCTAAGGACCAGCTGCACTAATATATAATAAATCCCCCAGGAAGAGGACAATTGGAACAGCAATCACACAAATGATCAGAAAAGAGAGAATCAAGAAAATACCTTTGCGGTTGCCCAAAACTGAGCAAAATCAGCAACCCGCAGATTGCGGTCATCCACTAAAGGAAGCACAAATACCAGCAAGAAACAGGTCAATAGCCGAACAGAACTGCATCTGGTGGTTAGTGAAACTGAAGGCAGTGCAGGAGCACTGCATCACCACTTAATCTAAAAATTAAACTAGTCTTTTGAAGTTCAGGTTGACAATCTAAACACTCAAAAAAACCCATTTTCTACGAAACATTTAGAAACCTATGTTTCAATAAACACAACTGTTGCAACTTCCTAAACTGAAAAATCTACCACACATCACAAATTTCTAAAGAAACAACATAAACATCACAAGTTTCTCAAGCTGCTCAAACAAATAGAATAACATACGTAGATTGAGCTTAGTTAATTTTATGTTTTAAAGAAAAATGCACATAATGACAGCATAGAGGGAAGGGAGAACAATATAATGTTATTTATTATATATGGCTATCACGCATTTACAGAGTATAAAACAATATAGCATTTTAGATCAAAGAAAAAGAGCTCTTTATGGTCTCAAAAACAATCTAGCATCCACCATAGATTCCTACCAATTATAAAGGAGAAAACTCCTTCATCAAGGGTCTTCTTAAATGCTTTCAACATGCTTGACCGATAAGCCTGATGAAAAATAAATAGATAATGTCATTCAAGTAACAATATCCACCAAAATAAAGGACAATTTATAAGATATAAAAGATAACCAAGTAAAAGAAATGAAACAAAAACTATAATGGAGAAAGTCTTGTTTGCGTCTTGCATGCAGCTGAAATAAGTTCATAAGCTCTTGCAAGACTACATACGATGATGATTGCCACATTGATATTAACAACAGTTTTCCAAGTATCATAAATGATTGTCATTTCTCAATTTTAATATGCATTCATTTACCTCCTCCATTTCAGGTTCATAACAATATTCAATGACCTTCTTTGTGACCTGCTTTTTCCCTCTAGCAGAACCAGAGGACTTTGAAACTTCAGTCTCCTCAATCTACAAAAATTAAACAAACATGATATATTTTTCTCAGCCTGCTACAAGTGACAAATCAGGAAAACAAGTCGATTACAAGCAACAGGCAGAGGACACAATAGACAATGGGGACATCAAAAACCTTTTCTACTTCAATCATGAAGTAATCATCCATGGAGTGTATGCGTGGGGCATTACCGCCATTGTCAACCTCAAGATCTCGCAACATCTTCGCCAGGTAGCTCTTTCCACTACCTAAAAGAACAATGATTTCTATGAGTTCTATAAAACGAGGTGGAGTTCTATATCAACAAAGAAAATACAAAATTCACTGAAGGTCAGCCGACATGGGGTGCCAGGATGTAAGTTTGCCTATGTTACAAATTCCATGTTTTCTCCTGGATTTGCTTCACCAAATTACAGGTTCATCAAGGTCATTCTCCACAGGAGAAAGGAATGTGAAATATTCTGTAACTGTTGACACAGCCTTGCCATCTAGTGTTCGAAAAATTATGACAAAACAAGAACCAGAATATATAGTACTAGTGCTAGGGGATACTTATATTTAGATACTTCATGAAGAGAGTGAAAGAATCCAAATCCCAGAACTCAAATCAAACAACAAATTCAAGAATTACATATTTACATTATTTACTGTCAAAAACATATTGCATATTATAGTCATTGAAGATTTGGTCAAATTCTAGCAACGAGTAGCATACTGACAAAGACAGATGAATTAATACATTGTCTATAATGTAAAGATATACTATATGCGTATAATTAGTGCAACACGCAGAGTGTATCATATAGAATGAGTGAAGTATGGAAAACCTGGAAGCCCTCGGAGGATAATGACAATATGGTCAGGACGGGTTGCTCGATGTGGGTGTTTTATTATATGAGAGGCATCAATAATTTTGGGCTGCTCTGGAGATAGAGAATGCAAATGACCCACCTCGTTTCCTCCTCCAAAGTATATCCTAGGTGGTGCTTGCCAGTTAGCTTGAAACACCTGACACAGAGAGAAAAGCAAGAACAAAAGGATATTCAAGATCAATGACAGAAGTGATAAACAAGAAAAAAGGAGTTGGAATATGTTGTCACAAATTTATTCACTGATGTCTTTCTCCAATAGGTAAACAATAACCTAATTTAAGTCTTTAGTTGCCTACCAAATGCTTCTATTTGGAAATAAAAAGTTCAGTCAGGGGCAAAACAAAATAATTTATCCTTCTATCAAAGAAGAAGGTATTAAAAAAATTTACGAAAAAATAAATCCAAGAGCAACCTGCAGGCCTTTTCTTCTAGTTATTAGTTATGAAATTATTATGAGAACAACTCCATTATTGATAATGACGTGGAGCTTTTTTTGGGTGTTTCCCAGCATTTGTAAGCAGAAATAAGCATCACCATTTTCCAGAAGGCTTGGTTTATTTAATCTACATTGTCTATGTCCATGATTAAACTCTATCTACAGATATGAACAATAAGCTTGCATTTTCTAGCATACCTGAGAGCCAACTCCACTCGAAGCATGCAGATGGCCTCTATTTGGATGGTAGGCTGATGATGATAATGAGCTTGCTTCAGGACACGGGGGACATGATGATGTTGCAACAGCTGTAGAACTTACAGCTATTGGAAACAAGGATGTAGATGTTCCTGGGAAAACCAAGGGGTCAGACAAATGTGGTTCTGGAGGTTCCACAGGAAGTGGTGGCGGTGGAGAAGCAGGGAGGGGAGGCTGGACATTAGACAAGTGAGAATCTTGCCCATTACTTAATCCACCTTGATTTGGAAAACCATCACTTTGTCTTTTCAAATAGGGCGAGCCATATTGGTTCATCTTGGGCTCCATAGGATGCTGCATTGTGTTTCTGTGTCTTTGTGGAAGGTGGGCATAAACATCTCGACTTTCTAAGGGAGAAACACCTTTATGATGATTGTGCCCTGCACTGGATATTGGCACACCTTGCCAATTATACCCCGTTGATTGACTTTGCCTAGGTTGACTGTTGTAATTATCAGTTGGATGCACACCATGCCCATGTATATTGCTCCCGTCATCACTACCAACTTGATTCCTATGTTGCCCAAATTGTTCTTCCCCATGTGTGTGCATATGCAAATCATTCTCCTGATCAAATTTCGTGTCTTTCCTGCCGAAATTACCATACCCTGCTTCCAAATTATGTGATGCCTTAAACCCCATGCCTGATTTTGGGTCCAAATTACTAGCTAATTCCTGATTCATCACACTACCATGATCGCGAATTAACTTCAATCTTCTCTCATTCTCAGACGAAACCCTAGATGAATTTACAAAATTCTCATTCATATATGGTTCAGGCTGTCCCGTAGAAAAGTAAGGATCATCACACCTGGTTCTCTTAGCTCCAGAGTTACCCGAGTCTTCAAACGCCATTCTCTTAGCTCCAACATTACCGTAATCGGAACCGGGGTACGTATTTCCATATGGGTTTCTATCAAACCCAGAGCTTCCGCTCCAAGGCCTTTCTGGATCAGTAGGCAGAGGGTAGGGATTCATTCCGAGGGTACTGCGGTGGTCGACAAATGGATCGTACGGTGCTGCAGCAAGGGTGGGCGGAGGCGGCGCTGGCTGTTGTGGCGGAGGCGGGGGTCTCGGAAAAAATTGATCCGGCTGGAGTGGAGGCGGGGGTCTCGGAAAAAATTGATCAGGCTGGAGTGGAGGCGGATATGGATGAACAGGATGGTCAGAAAGGAAAGGTTGGGGACAAAATGGAAAGTGCGGGACTAAGCAAACTGGGCAGATGGTTCCGGGCGGCGGTCGGTGGTGGTGCCATGAATAGTCCATGGCTATTGGATACGATTCGGGTCAATGGGAGTGGCGGTGACTCTGAGAGAAGGCCTTTGATCGACTACTCTCCAACTTCTGCAATTATGGAATTGAACGTTTTCTCTGGCTATCGTTAAACCTTCAAAAGAAATTTACCCAGGAATGGATATTATTAAACTTTTTATTTAATACTCTCTATTGAATTTCCCTATTCTTTTTTTAAAATAAATAATTTTTTTTTATAAACAGTATCATTAATCACCCTTTAATGTAAAAATTTGCATCCGCTTACTGGAGATTCAATCAATAATTATGTTAGTGAAAAGCATATAAAGGTAACTTTAAAAAAATCAAACAAATACACTCTTTAATTTTTAATCAAATCAAAATTAATTATTTACTTTTAAATTAAAAAAAACAAAACTTATCAAAGTTAAATAAAATATTTAATTTCAAAATGGATGGAATAATTTAAAATGTTTCTTTAGGGATTGAAAATCATTATGAAAAAAAAAAAATCAATTAAATTAATTTAAATTTCCATCTTTTATTATTATTTAAATTATACAACGCAGTATCACTGTCTCGCACGGAATACGACGGCACTTCATGTTTCGCCACAGAACGGTATTAAAAATTGTGAATGAATGCAATAGGATTATGGGAAGAACGTACGTAAAATAAGTTGTAATTCGAACTAATTTTACATTAAAAATTACTTTCGATGTAAGGATTAAAATTTATTAAATTATAAAGATATTCATGGGTTTAATAATAATTCGAGTGGTGGATTTGGGCTTAATTATTTAAATAAAATGTGCAAGGAAAGAAAGTTGACTAAATTATATATTTACAGTTCAAAATGAGGATAATTTAAATAAATATGTTTTATACTAAAAAATATAAAGTTTATATTCAAGATGAGGCCCAAATTCCCTTTGAAGGCCGAAGGGCAAGGTCCAATATGGTCCAAAAAAGCTTATGCATTAATTATTAACGCTATTTAAGGGAGGGGATGCGAAGGAGCTCCGTAACGGGTCAACCCGATTTTTATTTAACCTAATTACATGTTGATCCAAAAATCCTATAAGGTATAAGTCGTATTTATCCAGTATAAGAAGACTTATATATAGGAGAAAAAAAAGTGTTAAAGGTACAATTTGTAAATTATATGTCTGTTATTCCCCACAATTTCTTTACAATATTTTCTTTACTTAGGCAAAATTCTCTTACAGTTCATTTTTCATACCATCAATTACATAAATTCTCATATTCATTCCATTGATAATTCGATGCATCTAGAATTCTTAAAAGTACACATGTTCAACTACACTAGTAGAAATTTTCAAATAATTAGAATAAGATGAAGTTTGAAACTTTTGTTAATTCCACTCTGAAGAAAGTAAACTCACCTTAAATAATAGATAATACATATAGAACATCTCAATTGCACCAGCAAGTTAAAAAAATTCAGAAAACCTACAATTCCATGCAATTCCTCATAGATAATCAAAATAGAGCTATCTTCCATTAAGACAGCACAAAGAGCACCATGATATATCAAAGGGAGAAAAAAAAGAAGAAAAAAGAAATTCTTTCTTTAAAAACAGCTTAAAAGGAAATCCAGAAAGATCTAAAACAAAATCCAAACCAAATACAAAAAAGGTAAGGGAGACTGACAGAAAGAATCAACGTGAATTGAGGAATGAGAGGTACTTCAAGAACAATTGGTAACAAATTTAAAAGAGAGGTCATATAAGCCAAGTTTTTAGTCTCTAGTATCTATTTTTGGCCATCAAGAAATCCCCCAAGAATTAATTCGGCCATCAAAATATCCTTAATTAATTAAAGCCAGACATAGTAGCATTATAAATTAGAGTTCAAAAGCATTACATAATATTTCATGGAAAAATATATAATTTTAAAATATACTCCCTCTATCCAAAATTGAATGTTCCAATTTTTTTTGATTGTTTGAAATTAAATGTCTCATTTTCTAATTTAGTTAAACTTTTACTAAAAAAAAGTGATGTTATAATGTTAAAATTAACTAAATCAAATATTTTTCTTAAAATGCCTGCAAGTTAAACTAGGACATTCAATAAATAATAAATAAAAATCGACCTTTGGGGCTTAGGAGAAAAGGTAATCAAAACGATGTACACATCAGACCTTTAAAAAAGGAAAAGAACACATAAGGCATGATCAATCTATAACCTAACAAAAACATAAAAATTATTTCAAGAAAACTTGAAGAAAAAAAGAAATAATCAATTCATTCCATCAAAGCATAATCTTTCCATGAGAATTCAAAATTGCCTTCTTTTTCCCATCACTGGCAATGTGTTGAGTACCTTCCTCCTTATTGCCGTGATGGAATCAAGAAAGTCATTCTGAACTCTCTATCAAGAAATCCAAGAAGATGAAGATTTACGGCCCCCATGGAATCTATTTTTCTTCCACTTGCCCCTTATCCCCTGCAAGGGTACGTAATTATAACTCTAATTTTCAGGGAACTTCCTTCTTTCTTAACGGTTTCTTTCCATTGCGGCACCTTTTGCTTTTGCCCGGTAAGGAAGACGTACTTACGGAGCTTATATATTCATCCTGCCGGTTACTTATTCCGGTAATGTGTGAGTGTTCATATGAGTTTGATTCAGGAGTTGGAGAAGGATTTGTTAGAACTCGTGCATGCAAGATGATACTTCTATGAACACTCACATGTTGCCAGAAGATGTAATTAAGAGCAACTACCGACCAGCATCAAACAAGAACAGAGATATCCTCAGTTTGAAACAAGAAAGATGGAAATTAAACTATCAAGAATCAATCTTTTCGTTCAAGAAATTCAAGTAAAGGTAATTATCGTAACTCTGTTGTTCTTAGTAATCTCTTTGAATTGAAATAGTTCAATTTTGTACTGTAGAATCCTCCAGTAGTTGTCAAACTGTTGATGAGGATATGGATTGCGGCACTCTTTATCATTGCTGGTTGGAGCCATAAAAGCTTATTATACATACAGAAAAGGTATTTTTTATATTGGTATACAAGAAAAAAAGATGGATTCTTAGAATGATTATATATATATTTATATATATATATTGTCCTTTGAGAATATTCTTTTTCTTGTTCTTGGATCAAGTCTTAATTTGTTGAGTTGAATATGATTCATCACCATTAGTATTGCAGCTAAGCTTAATTCTTGTATCATCATCAGATATGTTTTTGTCACGGAGATTGTTGTACATACAGAAATCCTTTCGGTCCCCGGATTCCAAAGAAACCGTTCCCAGTTTTCCGTCGAGCCCAGAAACAACGTTGAAGATCAAAGAATATCCACTTTCTGTATCATCCACAACCGTCAGAATCAGATATTCATCTTTTCCTTGATGCATCAGAACAGAGCCGGGCAAATCAAGCATCACCTGTTTAATTTGTATGAAATTTCTTCTCCTTCTTTTATTTTTTTTTCTTCTTAAGTTCTTGATATGTTTCATTAAAGGCCTGGCCTAACATATAAAAGGCACATTTTCCTGACATTCTGTGTTGAACATATGGCATCTTACCTTGCTCTGTTTCAAAAGGATTTATCTGTGATAATTTTGCACAGTTCCAACTCTTCAAAACATTGTTGGGTTAGTTCTTACTGTTGCTCTTGCCTTGCAATTTGTCATTCTTTTGCAGCCTTCCTTTAAAACACATCAAAGGGCACCAAGCGATGACGAGAGATTGTGCATATTAATGCTCAAGAATGAAGGTTTTAGAGTTTTGTTAGAGAATTAGCATAATTTGCAGATTGATAGATAGATATAGGACTTACTGCCTCTGTTTCTAAGCCCTAATAGTGTCTTCGTATAAATATCCGTGTAATTGTAAGCAATTCAAGAATCCATCATTAATGAAATTCCATCCTTTGATTCAGTAAAATTTTTTTCTTCATTAATTCTCTCTTCCACCCATGTCAGTTTCTTTTGGTCTTGAGATGAATGATTCGGTAGTAGTAGTTAAATCGGAGCCAGGAATTAATTATGTTTTTACATTAGTGTGTCCAAATAATAATATAATTAAATAAAAGAGACATAAATTTTTATTTGTAGCAGCCATTTCATTTGATGGAGCATGCCAACGGCCAATCTCTTGAAGGGATTTCGAATCAGCAAATGATTTTATTCTGAAAATCTTAGTTCTCCAAGGTTAATTGCTCATGATTTTCTCCCTCATATGATCAGGCTGAAAATGAAGATAAGTTTTGCTCAATGCTAAATTTGAGAAACAAATACAGAGATCTCTGTCATCTTTTCTCCATGTTCTTCTGCTACTTCCTGTTCCCCTCATATTCATCCTCAAGGCTGACTACAGTCATGTATTGCTTCCTATCTCTGGAAATTCAATTAATAGATCCTCAGGTAGCTTTTGGAAGTTCCCAAGGTTTAGGCACAGGACCTACGTCGTATATGATTTCTCTATGGCAAGACCAAACGAGCTTTATGGCTTCCGGTGTCCCTATTCCAGCACCTCTTGGATCTCCAGCAGGACCAAACCTGCAACCCTCCATTGGGTTTTAGTACAGGGGAATGATCAAATAGTAAACGGCTGCCAGAGCAAATAAGGAAGTTCTGTTTCCACTTTATACTCACCAGTGATTCTGTGGAGCACCAGTGGTTCTTGCTCTTAGCCCAGCATATGTAGTCCCATTGACAGATTTGCCAATAACTTCCTGCAAAATCAAGATTTTGTCTAAATATATTATGCAGTTCAGAGTAACATGGGACTTTCAAGAAATGTCCGTAAGTTCGTGTGAATAGGCAATTCTGAAGGCCAGTAACGGCTAACTAGCGAAGCTGTGTAAGAAATAGTTAAATCCTTAGGGGGGCAAATCGTGTAATTGTTATTGTTTGCAAGATTTACCAGGATGTTTGGCCATCAAATGGGGGGAATTATATGAACTGAAACTTACTTGTAAGAATAGCACGTCATTTGAAACCACTGCAGCTGTTAAATGTGCATGCATTCTCTCGAGGACATCCAGTACGATTGGGAGTTGGCTATCCTTGTACTCGGTAACAATCTGAGGTCATAGTAAAGAGTTGAGGAAAGTAAGTTCTGGTGATTAGAGGAAGAAGCAATAAGTTAAATTTTAAACACACAAATGTTGAGTTCAGGGTTCAGAGAACATTAGTACCTGAAATGGACCAAATATTTCTCTTGTCACAAGTTCATAATTATCATCCTTGAGCATTTCTTCAATTGGAACAAAAACAGCAGTAGGTTTAATGGCACCATATATTGCAGGAATCGAATGGTTTTCTAGTGCTTCTCCACCAAAGAGCAACTTTGATCCCGGTATTTGAAGCAATTTTTTCATGTGGTCCAGCATTGTTTCAGTGGTGAACTGCAAAAGTTGAGAGAAACTTCAAAAGAAAGATCAATAATAATCTGAATTGCACTGGAGGGAAATTAAAAGTACCATCACTTAGTGCCCATTGTTGACTCTTAAAGGAGCATATTGGGATCACGGGGATGATTAACTGAGGTGGCTACATAAATTTCAATGTGGCGGCACAGATATGCCTTTGCATATAGCACCTGACTTGTTTTCGTATAAAGTATCAAAAGGAAATTTCAAAAGTGACAATAGTCTGGTACGAATCCACATGATCTCCAAAGGGCATCTAAGGATAATTAAATGGAATGTAGATAGCTCATGGACCATAAAGCCAATGCATTTAGTTCCTTATTGAAACTGATGAAACATTAAGGTAGAGCTTACAGAAGGCTATTATAGTCAGCTGGGAGCTCCATGTGAAAAGGCATTTCCTCAAATGCATTACTCAAGCCCACATATATAGTATGCACTTCTTTGCTATACAGTGAAAAGCTAATGGATGTTACAGGAGCAGATCACTTGAACTTCAAACCACAAAGAAATAGATTTAAAAGAAATCATTCAGACTATAAATAACAAGTATACAACATACTGAAGGAAATTCTTTGGTTGTCACATGAGGACTATGTTTCGGAAAAATATGAATAAAAATTTTTGTCCCACTTACTGTAAGGACTGGACCAATGGTAAGATCATCCAGCTTCCTTCTCGCAGCAAGCTCAGTTATCTTATTTATGAGTGAACTTCTGCCCCAATTCTGCAGCAGTAACTATGTGGTGAAACCAGGTTTTTACTCATCTCATCGATAACAATTGATTAAGTAAATTGAAGAAATGAAGGATGGTTGAATCAATTTGAATTATGAACATAGAAATTTTACAAAGAGAATAACTAGAGCAGAGTATTTATTTAAGAATAAAAAATATAAGACAGCGCTAACCACATGCATGAACAATATTGATTGAGCTGAGCACTTCTGCCCACTACAAGCATATGCATCTTGATCACACACCCAAGCAACATAATCAACCTGCAAAAGAGACTTCTTATTATGGGGAAGTCCAGTGCTTTAATAAGGGAAAAAATGTCATGTACACAAAGTCTTTAAGAACCTCCTGGACATCAGGGCCAAGGATCTTCCAGTCAAATCCAGCATCCTCCAATTTGATACGACCACTTAAGTCAACAGCTAATTTATCAGCTACCCTTGAACTCCCAGTAAAAAGGGTCATGCTCGGCTTTCCCTGATAACAATTCACAAATACAGAGTTTTTCAAATTCTCATAACTTTGTTATTAGTTATCAGAATTCAGAACATCAAAGAGCTCCCTTTGATTCAATCATGCTTCATCGGTGAACTTGGACATGCTTGCCAAATAATTGAAGCAATTCCAGGCAATTATAATAAATAAGATCAGAAAAGAAATGTTTAAGGTTACACCAGTAAAGTTTCTTTTTCAATACACATGGAATACTTCCACATCTCCCATATGAGAAATGATACAGCTAGATCAAATGATATTGTTTTTCTGATGAGTATGCTCAGTGAGAAGAACAGGAAAAAATAACTCATGACGTGCAGATACCAAGTGTCAGCTATCGACATTTCTTCAATCAGACACAGGCAGCTTGATAGAAATTGAGATCTCTCTCTTACAGCTAATCTAGAAACTAAGCCTTGGGAGGCTTCAACTCAAGTCATAGAACATTTGATTGATCCGTGCATCATTTGTTTACTACAATAGCAAAAGCAAGAGACAGGAGGGAAAAGTGTGAGTATGTTTTGGGGTGGAAAGCACCAAGAATGATAACAATTTGACATAAAACTATGCTATGGAACCTTAAGAACCTAGGTAAAGCTGAGAAACTAATATTTGGGATCAAAAAGGCTTGGTTCTTATGCTTTCTTTCAGAATTTCCCAAGTGCCTAATGTCATAAGTTTCTTCTATTATGGATTACAGATGCACCAGTTATATGCGCCAATGTAAACGAAAGAACAGCAAGAGCAAGCAATTTTCTCAGCAAAAATTGGCACTTGCTGAACAAAATAAAAGTTCAAATTTGATGCACTGAAGGCAAAGGCACGCTATGGGAGGCATTTGGCCATTTTTCTTATTTATATTTCGAAATACCAACCTCCATAAGTAGTTTGTTCATTGTCTTCCCATCACAGTTGATAAAGTCAACATCCTCTATAGGCAAACCACACTGATGGAGCAACCGAAGCATTTGTTCCATAACAATTGACACCTGAAAGCATTAGTTCTTGTAAATCTGAACTCCTTTAGACTTAACTTCAGTGAAAATTGAAAAATAAATCACATGATACAGAAAAGACTACGCATGTGTCAGTTTATGCACGCATACAGAAAGTCACACACACAGTAGAAAACTGAAGCTAATTAAAGGATTTAGTAGCAAGAGAAAGTCACACAAATTTGATGAGTAAAAAGACACTAATTGCTAGAGAGTCCTTCAAAGACAACACTCGTAGCAATATAATAATGTTCCACTTCTTAAAATGGAAATATCCCAGCTTGATGTAAGAAACTGCAGGCACATATCTAGTCCTATGTGCCCTCAGCAACATAAGATTTTCATCATCTGTCATTTCCTTTTAATCGTTTATATGTTTAAGTCCTTCATAAGGCTTAGAGCTCACCTTACTGTCCACCTTAAGAACTGGTTTGTTTCCCATATAGAGAGCACCCATCAACTGAAGGACTGGAATCTCTAATGGAAAATTGAAGGGTGTAACTATTGCTACCTGCATAAAATTCTCAAATCAAGAGTCTTGTAGAGATAAACAATTCCAACACTAACAGGACTTGAAATAAAGAGTAAACAATAATTCACTCATAGTGAATGAAAATACTAGTACAGACAAATCTGTGACATGTGATAAATTTTAAATGTCCATTCCTATGACGTAACCAGGTTTTCTGTGCTACACTAGTCCAACAATGCTTACATCAACCTTTAAGTAACATTAATCCTTAAATAACAACAGCATTTACTTAATTAAGCTTAAAGCATCTTTCTGTGATTGTGAATCTTAGGGTAGAAAGCATCTAAATGTAACCAAACTAGATTCTCTTCAATGTAGCAGATAAACTACACTACAGGTACAAGAAATCTAAGTGCTCTAGACAAAGACAATTAACAATAATATGAACAAATGTAGGGATATCAATTATACACCAAGTTACAAATGCTGTAACAAAGACTACATTCCATCGATGAAATTTTGCTGACTATTTCAGGTCATCAAATAATACAGATCTCCAGTTTCAATACTTATCCCCCATTTAACTGATTGAAAAAAGAATGTAGCAGTTTCAAAATATCAAGGAATCAGGTATGCTCAAAAATAGAAATGAAAAAAGTTCCACTGCAGCAGTATGTTTTATTCTTACCTAAAACATTCAATATACAGAAAGCAGTAGTAATTTACATTGACAACTTTGTGGGAATAGAAAACAATTTGCCCCTACCCTGTGCAATGTTTTGACAACACGGCAAGGTTTACCGTAAACTTTTGTGGTTCACAATGAGTTTTACATTAATTATCATAAACTAGAACTATGAACCCATTTCAAGTGACTTACAGGACCATAAGGCCAACGAAAACCGTGGCTCTGCTGCCCAAGATGATTTCCTGGTACAGCAAAAGACCTAGCCAAAAAGCGAACCTGCAAAATCAAAACATTAAAAAGACAAAATAAAATATTATTTTGTCAAAACACTATACAACTCCTGCAATAAGAGGGAAAGTTTAAAGGATGTCATTAGGAGAGTAAAACTTTCTTCTTTACATTATTGAATGTCATACATTTATCTCAAGCCAACTGATTTAAACAAGTTCAAAAAGAGAAAAAAAAAAAAGAATAAGGAAACAGAAGGTGGATAAATGTGCAAGAAAATCATAATTACAGTGGCTGATATTCATAAAAAAAAATAGGGTAAAAAGTGCTAAAAGCACCCGAACTTTCCAGTTTTTCGGTTTAGATACTCGAACTTTTTTTTTGTAATTCCGGACACTCAAACTTTCAAAAATTATCGAAAATGACACTTCCGTCCAACTTGGACATGAACAACTGATGGAAAGTGCCCACGAGGGCATCACGTGACTTTTTTAAGGGTATTTTTGGAAGAATGGGAACAGAATACAACCGGCATCTCTTTCCTTTCATTCCAACTATTTTTCACCTTCTTCACTCATCAATCTCTGTAAATTCAAGAAATATCACAATTTTTTTGACCGTATACCATTGATAGCAAGAAATCAAAAGAAAATTTGAGCTTGGAAGGAAGGAAGGACATGAAAAGAGAAAACAATGGCACAAAAATTAAGGCATCTTTTCTCTTTTAACAGGTAGGGGGCAATTGAAGGGGCACCCTATCTCTTAGTTCAGCTTCCTATTCTTCCCTTGATCTCCTTCTTCTTACTTTGTTCACCAGTTTCCTTTCTTCGACAACCCTCGTTCCTTCAGATCTACCCCACCACACAAATCGGACCAAATCCACTCCTGAACAAGGTTTTTTTACTGATGCCAAGTCCAGATCTACTCACCGCGCCAGTCCCCGTATTTGCCATCAACCTTCTTTCCTCTGCCCAACCTTCTCTCTTTTGTAGATATCTCATATTTAAACTAAGAATGTGAAGAATAATAATTTAAAAAATTGAGATTTTCAAAATGATTTTTTATTTGCAGCAAAGTACTAAAATTAAAACATTAAACTACGCCGCCAAACTTCTTCCTCCTGGGCTCCCTTTGCGCAATGATTTGCAGGTTTCAAACTAATGGGTTATGGTGACTTTTCATCTTCAAATATCCATACCAATTCTCCACTACGGTAACCCCTACTCAGCCACCCAAAGAAAAATTTCTTGGCAGATTACTCAATCAACTCACTTGGGTAGTCCAAAGATGAAGCTCTCTCCGTCACAAAAAAGGTGAGACCCTGTGGGTCCCGAAGAAATGCCCCAGATCTGGTCTTCAGTTTCTTTAAAGAATTGGGTATGAACAGAACCCAAATCAGAAGCAATATTTTGGCTATCACTTTCCAATTTCATTTTTCCTTTTGTTTTTTAATTTTCTTTGAAGGTGGTGGAGGTGGAGATGGAGATGGATTTGGTGGAGAAGAAGGCCTCAATGAATGAACAAATTTTTACATGAGAATAGAGAATCTAGGGTTTTGGCTTAAGGAAGAAGATGAAGTTCTGGAAAATTATTTTCTTCCAAATTTATCCTCGAAAAAAGTCAAATTAAGTGTGTTTGACTGGATTCCATCAGCCGTTAACAGTCGAATTAGATGGAAGTGCCACATTCGATAGTTTTTTAAAGTTCAAGTGCCTGGAATTGCCAAAAAAGAGCTTGAGTGTCTAAACAGTCCAAGTGCTTTTGGCACAAAATACCACCACCAGTTATGTCTTCTGAATACTATAAAAAAAGGTATAGGAGCTAAAGCCAATAGAAATTACACTCCCTAATATTTTAGATGAAAAAGCAAAAAAGTGTTAGTGCATACCTGATCACCACAGAAATTCTCCAGAAACTTCTGTGTCACATAAACCTCACCAAATGCCTGCTGATAACTCTTTGGAGCAACCCTTTGGATTAATTTCGAGAAGAAGTCAGATACCTGAAAGAAATTCAGAAAACAATAAGCTCATATTGCTATAAAACTCGAGGTATAACAAACTAATTAGCTAATTCTTCTGTGTGGTGTATTGTTACCTCAGGCAACGAAAGCAAGTGAGCGGCTTTTGCTGTTATGTCCCCATACATAAGATACCTGAATCGCAGCATTTCTTAGAAGCTCTTAAGCTCTAAAAGAGAATGGAAAATTATAAATGCAGCTTCTAGGACTAAATCTATGCATAAAACAATGTTGATTTTTTGAACGGTATGATACAGAACTCGAGTGCTTGCACAAGAGAAACAATGAAAAGGAAAGCAGAGCTATGTGACAAGGACCTCTCAGGTGATTTAAATGGATTATGCAGGCCATGTTTGGGACATTGATGCAAGCTCTCCACAAATGGCTGCAAAATCAATAATCAAACAAATTTTAGAGAATATTTCAATTCATCCTTGTAACATATTGGCAAAAATCAGAACTTTATAAAAGAAAAGCCAAAGGTACAGTATGATATATAAAACAGGCCCAAAGCCAGATACAGTTTCAACCAATGCAAATATGTAAAAACATTTGTTAATGAGCGGAATTTCACGCATAACCTGTATTCCACTTTCATCCACTTCCGAAACTTTTATAAAAGACTCTCCATTCAAAGGATCCACAAGAGCATTCCAGTTAGCAGATCTAGTCCATTTTCCCTGCACTGGAAAGGATAACATCATTCTTTAGGAATTTCTCATCACTTCAGGTAAAAGGAAACCTTCATAAGCCTACAGCACAGAAGAATAATTCTTAGGAGAATAGCATATAAAATGTGAACAGAATATCCTTTAACAGAGTCATACATAGTAAACTAATTCCAGGTTTGCTCGTTTAAATTCCTAATGAAAAAATTATGAACATCAAGTAGTGCCACGTACCCAAGTTTAGTACTTCAGCAGGCTTAGAACCTGATATATCCTCTGCTGTTATATTGGAAACAAAAGAATGAACATATCTGCATTTCACATAGAAATACTTGTCACTGACGAATATTTTGGCATTGGCCATGTTTCTTTGCACAAGTAATATATCATCAGAGACATGCAAGGTTAACAGCGTATGACGATGAACAGAAGCTAACAAGTTCCGCCCCAGACACCAAAAGCAGCATCTTTATACAACTAGAGCACCACTGAGTTATAACATAAGCCATATATAATTTTGTCTAACCAGGAGTAACTGCAAAAGTTGAGGACACAACTCTTTGAGCAGATTGAAATTTCACAGGTATAGATAACACGCCAGTCAATAGCAAGCAGAGGCCTCATCTTTCTAAGGAAAAAAACTATAATAATACAGATAAGAAACTGAAGTTCAGACGAATATCCCTTGGCAAAGTTAAAGATTGACTCTAAATTCAAATTCTGCAACAAATATCATTCATTTTGAGAAAATTTTCCAAAAATATCCTCGCCATAATAACAACGAAATTGATAGTAAACCGTTAAGTCAAAATGTGATCAAAGCAAGGGGAAAAAGTCTCAATTCTTGAGATTTAAATATATCTCCGAGAAGGTTCAGAAAATCCCACGACACATTTCAAGAACCCATAAAGGAAAAGCCAAAAGAATATTTCAGCAAAACCATAAGGAACGGTACCTGGAAAAGTTGAAATTGAATGAGCTAACCCAATTAAGGGCAAATTGAGGAGCTCTGTTCCTCAATTCTCTGCAACCTCTTAATCTATACATGATTTTCTTGAGAAAATTTCAATAAAACTGTCTTCTGGGTTATGTATAACAAGAGCCCTAACAAGTAAGAGTACGAGTCTCTGTCTGGTCAGCAAACAGTAATCAGCATATTTTTATGATAATTGTGACTAGGACCAGGACCACTTCTACACGCGGAACCGAGAGCGCTGAAAGAAAAAGAAAAGAAAAAAAAAAAGCTCCAAAAGGTATAAAATTCGTAAATAATATGCCATTTCCATCCCACGGAATGAGACGTTAGCCTGCGGTATTACATAATATTAAAAAGTATAATATATCATTTCTTTCTATTAATAAATATAAGTTTCTTTTTTTACAATAAATAATGAGAATATTAATGAACAATAAGAATGAAAAAAATATGCTCCTTCCATTCATGTTTAAATGTTCACAATTTTATTTCGAGATGGATGTCTCATTTCGTAAATTAATTAATTTTTTGTTAAGAAGTTAATAATGTTAAATTTAAAATCAATTAAATTTTTTAAAATTTGTATAAGTTAAAATAACAAATTCAATTTCGGATAAAAGGAGTACAAAGTAGTGTGGGATGAATGAACACCCTACACCTCGCTAAGTACTTTTTTTTTTAATTTAAATTTAGAGATTTCATTCAAATTAGAGATAATTTTTTCTTTTCAAAGAGTCTTTTTTAGGAGTTACGTGTTGAGCATACTTTAATTTGATTGTACATTCCGAAATTCGTCGCCTGAATAGTTTAATGAAGTGGACATGGTTCGAGGACCTACACCTACGTGCAGATGGACACCGGTGCTTAGCTTCCACGCCTTCATATTCGCCAAATGTTCATTCTAAATCGCAATGTTTTGTGGACCGGACCGGACCGGCCGGTCCAACCGGTCAAACCGGGAACCGGCCAGTTGACCGGTCCGGTT
>JAOXNR010000001.1:16195782-16212710 GCA_028571225.1 Parsonsia alboflavescens | reverse complement strand
CTGAGACTAAAAGACAAGAAGAGAGTGAAGAAAGCTGAGAGCATGGGTCACCTGAGGACAAACACCTATCATCCTTCTAATGTTCGACATTCCAACAGAGCTTCTGATGGAATTGCCATAAACCAATGCTGAAAAATAATTGATGCACCTGATTAATGAATCAATTACCAGAAGACATTGCAATGGTAAGAATGGAAACTTAGTTATGTAGTACCATCTCCTCCGCTCACTGGGGTTATGCCAGTCAAACAACTAATAGCAGTGGTTTTCCCTGCTCCATTGGGTCCAAGAAGGCAGAATAACTGATCCTTTGACAAGTTGATCCATAAGCCCTGAGAGTTTGTCCACCTTTGTTTGTAAGTTTAAGCTTTGGCATGAAAACTATGGTTGAAATAAATGTGTTTAAATAAAAAACTAATCTATAAAACAAGGCAAATGATATTTGGATGAATGTTTTGCTCTGAAGACCTAAAACTGTCATGGTAAATGGGAATTTAGAAAACCATCGCGAAGGACTAAGACTTCAGAGATGCCTCTCCAGAAACAATAATTGAGCTGGAGTTCTTCGCCCTCAAAATGGGTAAGAAATCCTAAACAATGCGTTACACGGACACATGTTGAAAAGGTGTAACAAGAGGTTCAGGAAACATTTGAGGTTAAAAAACAACCATTATATTCAAACACGATTTTTTCCCAAACTTCTAAGTCAATGCTAACCTTCAGAGCATGATAAGGTGATGCTGTCCGGCAGGTTCGACAAAAGCCTTTTTTTTTACCAGGATATGTCTTTACAAGTCCATGTAGCTGGACTGCAATATTTGGATCAACCAAACCTTCCCTAGCATGCTGTTTCACAATATTTTCCTCTTGGAGAACTTCTGGATCATCTGGTATTAGATCCTCAGGCAGTGGATTTGCTCTTCTGAAACTACAAATGCTACCCTCTAAATTATAGGAGAAAAGGGAGGTTAAACCCTTATTATTCACATATGCCAAATCAATTTATTAATAGAACATCTGCTTGAATCACAGTACCTTTCACCTTGTTTCCACCTTTCCCCGTCCAATAGAAAGGATTTAGAAAGAAAAACACTGATTTTCTAACACCATTTGCATTTGGGATTATATTGTCCAAGTATATGGCAAGAAGAAACCATACGAAGAATGTTGAGATAAGCCATTTGAATACACCATTCTGTCAGAAGACAAGTCAACCATTCAGGCATATAATCTTGCGGGGATGTGACACTTGTGGCAGAAAGAAGAATAGTTGTTGCCTTTTTCAATTGTCAATTACTAACTTACGATAGTTATGACACATTCTCTATCGTTAGGGGAACATTTAGTCATTCTACTCCAGCTGACTCCTGGATCTTCAGGAGTTGCAGTTGCATCAGAGAGCAACTTAAGGCCTTCAGAGAGAAGGTTAGGTGGAAAAAGGGACCAAATAAACCGGAATGCATCAGAGAATCTCTGACTGTATGGGAATCCAAATTGTGTAACAACCTGAAGCAACGAAGGAGATGGATTATCATGTGTTAATTACTTCTCTACAAATTGACTTTAGATATTGAAACCTGCCTGAGTTAAGATACCAATGATAAAGAGATAATAGCCAAAGTTTCTCGCTGTGGAAGACTTGCTAACAAAAGCAGACACAAAAAATGCAAAACCAACCTAACAACACAAAATAGGAACCAAATCTTTGTCACTTACACTTTAAAACATTTTGAATTACCATAGAGAAGAATTAAAAGTTCTGAAGAAGTTATTCACAAGAGAGTAAAAAGGAGGTTACCATATTCAATTGAAAAAGAAAGAACATAAGGAACACAACGGCAAAATTATTGTGAAGGAAAAAGTCAAACTGAAACATCATTCCAAAGAGAACGGTGAGAAGTGCTGAAACAGCTACAATAATGCCTTCCCACAAAAGCCATGATAACCAATAGGCAGTATCATAGAGACCCATAAGTGTCATGGCCTGTAACAAATAACATGTTAAGGTAAGAAAAATATTACTGAAAGGATAGAGTAGCACTTCTCAATCCTAAAACTCTTACGAGTTAATACCTGGCGAAGTTTGAGCTCTTTCTCTGTGGTCAAAGCATTTATTTGAAATGAAAATCCAAACATAGCAATCGCAAAGAAAAATGTTGGCCCGGCTGTTCCCAAAGCCGAGAGAATGCTAGTAGCAGGATGAGCAAATTCTCTAAAACTGACCTCCCAACTAAAGTTTGGATCTGAGAATGCACAAAGTAAAGAAACAATTAGTGCATTTGGATAAATCAAGCAAAAGGTGATGATGCATCAATCTCAAAGGTGAGAAAAATGTATTGGTTTACGGTTTACCACTTTACATGACCTACCTCCAATCAGAGACCTAGAAATTTCACGCTCCACAGCAATTTGGAATGGAATTTGGTACTTAAGCGTTGGATCTTGAAAAATTCCTCTTTTTGCAACTGGAGTAGAATTTGTCTGTATGCCATAACTGATCACAGTAGAATTTCTTTCCATAAAATGTAGAGCACCAGGACAATGCATTGGATTGTCAAAAAGCCATTTGTCCACTTCACTTCTACTGTTAAATGATTGAACCTACAGTTTAGTTACCAATAACTTAGCCCCAACAGATAACTTAATAGAACAGTAATCAGCAATATAACAGAACAAATGCTGTTCACTATTTAGGCACATTAACCCAAACCTAAACGAATATAAATAAATAAATACAAAAATAAAATACAAGCAAGTTTAATCATGATGAATTTTCCTGACCTGGGGAGAAGCATCAAATTCAAAGTTCGATTTTTTTTTCTTTCTTGTTTTAATCAAGTTTTTACAAACTGCATTTCTTATTGAATCAATTTAAAAAACTTCAACCCCATATCATGAGAAGTTCACTAAATTCAACCTCAGTACTCCTTCCCACGATCTCCCCCCCCAAAAAAACTGAGAAATGCCCCTATTCATGCCCACTTCAGCCGTTGGGGAATCCAACAAAAAGAATAATTCAAGAATTAGAGAAAAAAATTGATATTAGAAATTCTATCACACACCTTGTGTGCAGGGATAGGCCTTCCTGGATTGTTATCCATGATCTTCTGTACAATATTTGTAATCCTCTGGCTGTCATTACCACTCCATAAAAAGTCATAACAAGGAAGCTTAGTGAAGAACTTATTGTCCTCACAAGGCGGAATTGGAATCGGCACAACTGTTTCCGGGTTGAAAACGTTCTCAAAAGCTGTTGTATAAGAGAATCGAGCATCAATAGCTTTCTGAATACAAAAGAGAAGGAACATAAAGAAGACTGGGGACAACAAGAAAAGCAGAGTTGCCCTCTTGTGCCGCCATGAAAGCAAGAAGTTCTTAACGAATAGAGCCCTGAATTGTTGTGCTAGTAAACGAATTCCAATCTGAAGCTCCATAGATTCTGACTCGTGAATTTCTCTGGGAGAGACTTTCTGCTTTTTATAAGTGGGGACGAAATGAGGAAGGTGGTAACAAAGGAAAATTTCAAGAAACCGATGACAGATCAAAATTTGGCGCGGTTTTCAGTTGGGAAGTAGAGAGAGAAAGTGGACAGGCATTGTTTAGATTTGGCCATGGTTTTTCGTTAAATCACCTTTCATGCCCTTTCTCTTTTTTGGCTCTTCCCCCTTTTTTTGGTTCCTCTCTTCTTCTTTGGTTACCAAAGCTTTTCTTTAAAACCCACTTATTTTAAAAATTAAAATTACTATTATCGTCCATAATATTATTTCACATAAATTAAATAAATAGAAAGAAAATATTAATGAAGGGTAAAAAATATCATAATTATAAATTAATAATTGTAAAACAACATTTTAATCAAGTATAAGTTTATTTCAAAATTGAGAGAGTATGACTTTTTATTAAAAGAAATTTATTTTAAATATATAACTAAGATGTAGTACGAATACTTTCCGCGTCCAGTGGAATTTCCGTGAAAGCCGTTAACAGAGTGAAGTTATGGACCACAGAATTTTAACCAAACTGACTTTGCTTCATCTATGGGCAAACCAGTAGCATAAGTTACCCATCAAAGATGGTGACATTTGGTTAGGGTTTCTGCGGATCTCTATAGAGGATATATAGATTTTCTATTACCTGCATCAAGTTTACGTGTACCTCAAATAAAACGATATCATTCCACTAATAGTGAAACGATATCGTTTTATTTGAAGTGCACACAAATGCACATAAACTTGATGTACATAAATTTGGTGTACATACTAAAATTCTTGTATATATATATATATATATATATATACGGATTTGCTGAGGTACACTCCAACCGTTATCATAACTGAATTTTTGCTCCGCTTGGTTGGCTGCATGAGCACTGTAGCAAAAATTTCGTTACGGTAATGGTTGGAGCGCTCATTAAGGTGCGTTGCATTCCGGAGCGCGCCTTAGCAAATCTTTTTATATATATATAAATACAAGATTTCTGCTTAACGACAATATTTTTATAATTAAATTTCTTTGACCTTTTAAAAGATTATTATATATGCTTTGTTTTTGTTATGATTATGTTAGCCGTTTGTATTTTTTCAACTTAGTTCATGAAAATGATGGAATCAATTGAGTGGAATAATAAGAAGAGATATGATGTGTTTAGTTAGTAGTCGTGATTCTTATTAATTTTTTAATATGCTCACAATATTAATGAGAGGTAATTTAATTAGTCATACATTAGCAAAGTTCAAACAATAGAGAACATTCCAATAAGTACAGTGATGAAAGGGAAGAGCAAAGATTCGAGATCCAATCTCATTGATACCATGGAAGATTCAATTCCAAATTTATTTGGGAAGATCATAGGAGATTTCCTTAGCTAATCAATAGCGTTGAGAGATGAAATCTAAGTCTCTCAGATAATGATTGTAATTGTATAAAGATCGTTCCAAATATTTTTAGAAACTTCATGGCTTTTACATTCGTTCACATGGGTTTCCAGTTCCCATCACCTGTTAACCATTGTTTAATTTTGGTCAATGCCGAGTTGATGTCATGCATGAGGCCATGCAAAAATCTTCACCACATTAGTAGCTTGTTATTATTAATTGTAAGAACTTGTTAAATTTTTACGACCAAATATAAATTTTCAATAATAGATTTAATACATGAATAAGAATATAATAATACAGGTTGAAGACAAAAGCCATATACAAAATCTCTCATTCTTGTACCATATTAAATTTTTACTTACTTGAAAGTTTAAACTTGTTCTAAGAGAGTAGAAGACATGCTCATTAAAATAAATTTGTGAGGTATAAGTCAATTCAACAGTGCAAATATTAATTTATAATATAATAACCAAAAACTTTTCTTAGTGTTTAAGGATTCAATCTTTTGACCAAAATGTTATACTCTCTCCCCATTAATAAATATAAGTCACTAGTTACCCTTTTGAAAAAATTAAAATTATACATTTTTTTTTCTTAAGATGTCTCTATTTATATGCTAATTAAACTAGCAACAACATATGAGAAAAAGAAAGTGATGGAGTAATATAGAAAAAATACCTTCAAAAGGTTAATTAACGAATAGCAATGATTTATAATTAGTGACAAGAAAAGTTAGTTAAAATGACTTATATTTAATGACGATGAAAGTAATATATAGTAGAACCTAAAATATACTATTCCCTACATCACTATGTATAAGTCACTTGAACTCACTATACTTGTGACTAAACATATCTCATTATTGTTAATTTATTAAGTATTTTACTAAAAATTTTTTTTTATCATATTAACTCTCTTTCCCCTAATTTAGTTTGAATAAAATAATAAATATGGATAGTTTAGAAGAAGAAAAAAAAATTATCTTAATTTTGGTCATTTTAGTGACTTAACAATAATGATGGAGCGAAAATCCTTTTATATATCATATAATTTCATTTTGAAGAGATAAGCAATTTGATCCAAAATGGTAATACCACCGATCTTCCCAAGGAGATATTCTCTGACCTTGTCATGCAAGGCAATGGCAATGGCAACTTTCTTGCCATTTCCTCTGTTACTTTTCGGCCAAGAAAACTTCCATGTCCCTTACATCGACATCGTTTTTTAATCCATTGGAACTTACAACGATAATAATTTCTTAAATCATTTTCAACAATCGGTGGTTTAGGGGTTGCTGCCCCTCGGTTTCTGTTTAATTTAATTTAATTAGAGTTAAGTAGTGAAGCAACGGTTTTGATATCATGATCACTTCTTAATTACTTATCTTTTTTTCATTTGATTTTTCTTAATCGTTTAGACTCTATATTAAGAATCGCAGCAATTGTTCATGGTCAAATCCTACTAAAAGTCATGATAATGAAAGATATACAGACGGGTCAATAATTATAGAAAATATTTAAATTAGCACTATTTATATATTATATATACATGCGGTCAAATCTTATTAAAATTGATGATGTTGATGCTGAAATATATATATATATTTATATATATATGTATATGTATATGTATATGTATATGTATATGTATATGCAGTGGGAATTGGGATTTCGTAGCAAATTCCAGGAAAAGAAGTGAAAAATATCTAAATATTTTTTTTAAAAAAAATTAAAATCTCTTTTTAATCCCATCAAAAGTTGAGAAAAATACTATAGTAAGTACATATTTGGATTCCCAGCCAACGATCAATGAAGATGTAATTATAATAATTTACACCATTTGAAAAATATTCATATTTTTATTTTGAACCATCTCAAATTTGCAAAAATAAGTATTCCTACCGTCTAGAATTGAATGTAATTAGTTGACTTAATTCGTTTTACACTTGATCATATCAATTTTTTTAACTAATTTAGGAAATAAAATATTCATTTATGGACAATTCAAAATAAAAATATGGACATTTAATTCCTGATGGAAGGAGTATAATTTTTTGTTCAAGACATTTCACTAATGAACTCTTTAATTTAAGAAATCGATAACTAAGTTACTTTGAGCTTAACTAATTAATTTGGGGAGCATCTTTAGAAATGATCTCTCAATCATAAGCGATATTGTTTTACCACTTGAACTTGTGAATCAAACAACTAATTATAATTATAATTACAATTTGATAATTAAAGTTAAAGGCACCTTTAATTTTTTGAATAAAATCAAAAAATAAGTATTCAATTTCGATAGGAGAGAGAATAATATATATTCCAATCTTATTGAATTTCCAATGAAATGAAGAAAATCATTTTTAATTAACAATAGGTATATTATTAATTCTTTGCCAATAAACTCATTAATATATAATAAGAGCCACTCGAATTCTAAATAAAAGGGGCAGATGCTGATGCCATTTAGTTTTGGCTGGCTAAGCCTCTAATCTGTGGGAGTTATTAGATCAGCCTCACTATGAGGCTCAAATAGATATTATATAATTTTTAAATATACAATTTTAAACAATATTACTCCAATAAAAACTTTTAAATAAGAAACTTATCATAAAGAAACTAATGTATTATTCATTTAGATAACATATTTGTATAGTGATTAAAAGAAGTTATTGATTGAGATCAGTAGTTGTAATTAAATTTGACACTTAATTAATGCATTTTTACTCTCTTTAAAAACAACCTAAAGTTATACGGGTGAAACATGCATAACGCAATTTGCTAATATAAGGGACAAGTATGGAAAAGTTAGTGTTCAGAGTGTATGTATGTTTATATTGGTTATTCATTACATTCCAAAATAAATGTCTTTCTAAGGGGAAAAAAAAAGTTAATTTCATAATATTCATCATTTTATATTATCAAAACTCATTAATTGAAATTTTTTTAATATTATATTTTACTTTATTTCTAGAAACAATTCATTAGATAATGAATACTCTTAAGGGAATATATTATTAATGAAAAGAAATAAAGGATAATTTAAATTATTTACATTTTAAAAAACTCAAAATAAGATCTTCTTTACTTGATGTCCAAAACCTTAAAGGGCATCTAATGTTTTGAAATGGAGGCAGTAACTTTTCGTTCACCTCGTAAATACATCCTAAATAGATAACAATGTATAACAGTGCATCTTTCAAAGTAAAATTAAAAAAACTGAATAAGTAATTTTGAAACCCGTTCGGGGCAGTTTGGACATTTTACTCCATTATCCTGAGTGTCAACATCCAGTAGAAATTGGAGGACAGTTTCATTTCATCAATGGAATTTATCTCGGTAGTAGTATATAACGGAACGGAGTAACGAAATGGATTGGTATCTCACTTGTCTATTTTGAAATGAACAGGGGAGAGGAATTTCTTTGGCGCAAAAATTGAGTTTAAAAATATTTTTTGCAAAGAAAACACAGAAATGGATGATCCTTCACGCGGGCCTGCAAGTTTCTGGACTCAGGCCAATGCTTTACTGAGGAAAAATTTGACCTTTCAGGTATGCTTTTCGGAATGTGGCTGAAGCTCAGTCGGAGACTGGAGACATGGGTTTAAATATTAGTTTATTGTTTCTGGGTTTCGTTCAAATTTATTGCTTCTCAATTGAGAATGTTGCAGTTACGGTAGTCGAGTCAGTTCTCTTTAATATGCTAGTAAGATCCCAAAAATTCGTGGACTTCTGAGTTTGGTTACATGATATATATAAGTTCTATTTATATGAATTGTGTAATTCGGGGACGTTTGATGAGAAAAATTATGAGTCTTGGTCCTTGTTTCTCTAGCTTTTTTGATTGTGAATTCTTGAACAAATGTTTTTGTGATCATCAAAAGAATTTTTTTAGTTGGAGTCTCTGCAATTTAAGAATTGGTTTTAATAGGATACATCAGACACTACGTGAACGATCAGTGATTTGTGGGTTAAATGGCTCAGTTCATAAAATTTCTTTCTCGGCATGTTTATGATTCTCAAGCTTAGTCTTCCCATGTCAGGTGGCATGTTTATGATATTTATGATATTTAAACCAAACAATAACTAGCTTCTGTAAAGTTGATTTGCAAATTAATCTGCATATTTGTCTAGAAATAATTGATTATCCTCTTGGACAAAGAAATCATAACTTCCTCATTAGCAAGTTACCCCCATGTGCTATGTGTAAGCTTGTGCTCATTCACTTCAGAGGGAGATATGTTTTTCAACATTTGTGTAATAAAAGGGGACTACTGATGCATTATCGTATTTTCTTTTGTGGAGGAGTGATAACAAGGGCTTTATTTTTTTGGTCTTTCATTATGACTCTCAGCTTTTTCACTAGAATTCTGTTAAATTGAATTGAAGAGAGCATTAATTCTTTCTCGTATTGTAATTTTATATTTTCTAGTAATTCAGTAGCTTCTATTCTTCTATTTTTGCTGCAGAAACGGAACATCAGATCAAATATTCGACTTATTGCATTCCCTGTTCTTGTATGCGCTTTAATTGTTATAATACAAACTGTGGTTAACAAAGAATTGGATAAACCTGAGAACAAATGTGGGTGCACTTGTGTTGATAATGATGGTGATGGTAGATGTGAGGAAGTGTGTGGAATTGAATATTCAACTTTGGACCAGGCAGCCAGTTGCCCAATTCCTAACCCACCAGAGTGGCCTCCCTTGTTGCAAGTACCTGCTCCTGAATACCGTGCTGTGCAAGCAGAGTTCTTTGCCTCTGCAGATTTACCCAACGAGTCATGCAAGAGGACAGGTTCCTGTCCAGCAACAATACTTTTGACTGGAAATAATCAAACTCTTGGACAGAGTATGCCTTTATTTTCTTGATTTACAAGGTCTATTGGTAGACCAACTGATCCAGATGCTTTAGTTTCAATTTCCAAATCGATACATATGCATGCTTCATCTACAACTTTTGGCAGGTGTGGCTGCAAACTTATTCCCGAGTTCAGTTACTCTCAATTCCTCAGATATACTGTACTCTTCGGCAAATAATGTCTTGGTTAGTTTTTCTTTTTAATACCTCTATCATTTTCCCATAAGTTACAGGCAGAGAATCTTAATTATTGCTTGTGTTTCTGAAATGTTCAGGGTTCAGATACAGAGACTGGATATGATAACTTCCTTGAGCCAGCATTCTTTTCTAATGTACCTGTCTATTCTCTTCAACCAAAATGCAGCTCAGAATCAAAATTTTCAGTTTCCTTCCCATATGCTTCTGGTTCAGTTCAACAAGGTTCGGGATTTTGACTAATCATCAAGTCTTCAATCCTTCTTTGATATGGTTCATGATTTCACCTGCAGAAGTATTAGGATTCAAAATGTTAAATCTTTTGTAGTGCTTGTAAACAAAATAGATTAAAATCTCATTTCTGCTATTTTTAACTTCTAGATATTCCAGTGAAACCTTATTCAGTTATACAGCCTAGCTGATAGCCAAGTTTTCTTTCCAAATTTATGAACTATCTGTAGTTTTCTTGCTGCTGATTTCACTTGGAAGGCATGTTGCTTTTCCCTTTTCTGTTTTAGCATAAATGAAATCAGAGTTAGCTTTAATATTTTGGGACATGCTATTCTGCACATAGGTTTTTTTCCTTTTTTAACCCTCTCTCTCACAATGTGCATACATCTCGGTGATATTGGATGCAGATGTAAACTGCATTCAAGGATTACATATCTGGCATAACAGTTCTTCTGAGATTAACGACGAGCTATATAAGGGTTACTGGAAGGGAAATTCAGAGAGCAAGATTAATGAGATAGTAGCAGGTTTGCGTCTGAAGATTTGCAAATGTCTTATGTGCAACAACTATTGTATTTGAATTGTTTGACTTTCATCCTTTCCTAATCTTGTTGCATTGCACAGCCTACGATTTCTTAAATTCAGATCGAAACAAATTCAACGTGAGTTTATGGTATAACTCTACCTACAAAAATGACTCAGGCAATACACCTATTGCATTGACACGGGTTCCTCGCTCTTTGAACTTGGTATTCTCCACTTGCCTGCTTTTACGTTGTTTATTGTTTCCGGAAACTTGTATGATATGAGTTTAAAATGTGACATGTTGGTAAGGGGAACTTCTCTCTTTCTCTCTCTCTCTCTCTATATATATATATATGTATATACATACATATGTATGTATATCATATCATATCATATCATACCATCTAAATGTTTTGTAACTTTCGGCCCATTATCTTTGATTTAAATAAAGATTATGAAGTTTGTTAAGTATCGGATCATAGAAAAAAGCAAGTCAAAAAGCTAAAACTGGGGAGGTGTTCACTCCTTTCATCATTCTTGCATTGGTTCAATGCTATGATAGTGATGGAACACAATTTTTTCTTTTCCTTGAAATACGTATTTGGGAACTGTACATTAGTTGGTTACTGAAACATAAGATAGATATTAAAAAAAAAGAAGAAAATCTAATTAGGCAGATTAGACAATTCGAGTAGGTCTATCTGTTACTGGTTTTATTGGATTCTCCATCAACTGGAATGTCGAATCAAGGAAATGAAGACATATACTTCACCTGTCTGTTTACTAAATCGAGAAATGGTATTTGATTCCAGATCCTAGTACTCAGCATATAACTTGGATATATATTAGCATTCCAATTGCCACCTTAGCAGACACTGCTTTGGATGGAATTTGTGACTTTGTTCCTTGTAGTCAAATCCCACTTCTTCTAGATGAGAGCAGTGGATTTATGTCAAAGGAGTAGAAAAAAACATCAGGCAGATAAATGGAATTTGTCATCTCTTGAAATGCAATTTGTTGGTGGCATGGGTTGCTGGGTGGGGCGATACCTGTTGGTCTCTGCACCTCCTTATTCACCCAATGTTATCTGTGGAAATTTTCTATCTCTATCCTTTTCCTGTGAAAGGATGGTTGCATTTTTTGTTCATGCCTGTCTTTGGGTTGGGATAGTTTCTATTTTTCTTCTTTGTGAAGTAGTTATAATCCTTTTTAAAGCTGTTATGTTGCTTAACCAGTTGAAGCCTTCCTTGACTAGTCCAAGATGGAAAGGTAATTTGTTACTTACTCTGATACCTAATAACATTTCCATATACTTCTAACTGTGAGATGAATTGATTTTAGAGGCTCTGTTAATAAAGAAGCTTCTTTAATGCCTTTTTAGGAAGTAAGGTAAGGCCAATTCAAGTTCCAATATTTGCAGAACTTTCTGCTTTAATCGCTAAATCAGACAACAATTCTTATTGTTATCTGGAAAAGCAGACAAAAATGAAAAATTCGTTACTTAAGAGATTTATCAAAGTCTAATTTTATGAATATGTGTATGCAGGCGTCAAATGCGTACCTCCAGTTTTTACTAGGGCCCAGTACTAAAATGCAATTTGAGTTTGTAAAAGAAATGCCCAAGCCTGGAACAGAACTGAGGCTGGATTTCTCTTCTATACTTGGACCATTCTTCTATACATTGGTTACTTTACAGCTATTCAATGTAAGTACATTTGATTAATATTGCTGCATGGTGTCCAGTGAAACTGGTTAGGTGATTCTTGTCGTCATGGCTATATTACCATTATTACCAACGTGATTGGTGTCATTAGGTTCCATATTTGTTAGTTCTTGATAGCCAATTTACCATAAACATAGAAGATCACACCTTTAAGAGCATGGTTTAATTTTGTTCATACCTTATTTTATATGGCATCCTGTGGTATTTTTATTTTAAATATAAATTAAGAAAGTCTTTGACTTTTCTCTAACTTAATAAATTATACTTCTAATTCATAGAGCTAATGGTGGGAACAACAAGATAGTGGGATGTCGATCCATTAAATTAATTAGTCAGGGGATGTAATTCCCTAATATTAAGGATGTTGTTAGTGGAATTTAAATTTTTAAAATTTTTTCAATTATAGAAAATTAGACATTCAAATCCAGATATCCAAAATTGAAATAGGGACATTCAATTATGAATGGAGGGAGTATTTTACTAGTCCTTGAGAGCTTATAATTGTGATTGATCATTTTACACATCTAATACTTTACTAAGGTGATTTTTGGGGTCTAATAATGGGTGACTTATTTTGCTGTCTAAATTTTCTGAAAAAGAGTCTTTGATAAATTCTCTGTGGGACATAAAGAGCTTTTATAGTATTAATTGCAAAATGACATATCATGGTCAAAAGGTTGTTGATTTCTTTCTTACTACCTAAATCCAAAAAAATAGTCCAGTTTCTTCTTTTTTTTCTTCCCAACATTAAGAAATGATAGTTCATTTAGTCAGTCCGACTATTTTTAGTGGTAATTTTTCTCGTATACACTTCATCAACATTTTGTCAACATTAGGAGACTCCAAACTTTCAATGATATTGATTGGATTATCATGTTGACCTTTTTTGTGAAAAAAATAATAATAAAAGAACTAGAAAAGCATTAATTGAAATGTTGGGAAAGGAGGTATGTGGGAAGGAAAATATGGGGGAGAAGAGAGAGAAAGGGATGGGCTTGTAATAAGTGGAGTAGTTTTCAATAGGGAATTAATGAGGTTATTTTGTTTGTTTATGTTATAACACCCCCTCCTGAAAAAGGTAATTGGACTATATTTGGGGGGAAAAAAATTAATAGTGGACTATCTTTTTGGGATGGAGGGAGTATTAAGGCTTTTTGTCACTAATGCATTATTTATTCATGTTTTCCACTTTGTGCAGGTTGTGCTATCATCTCTGGTTTATGAGAAGCAACAGAAACTAAGAATTATGATGAAAATGCATGGGTTAGGTGATGGGCCCTATTGGATGATTTCTTATGCTTATTTTTTGCTGTTGTCATCACTCTACTTACTAGTTTTTGTATTTTTTGGCTCAATCATAGGTAAAACCTTTAACTGATGGATTACTTATTTTCTTTAATTTTTGCTTAAAATGCTTAAAGAACCTTTTCTTTTCTCTTACAGGGTTAAAGTTCTTCACACTAAATGACTACAGCATCCAATTCGTATTCTATTTCATCTACATAAACCTGCAAGTAGCATCTGCTTTTCTTGTTGCTGGATTTTTCTCAGATGTGAATACTGCAACAGGTCTGGTTTCAGCTAATATGTTTTCTTCTGGTGAGAAGATAAGAATATTGTCAGGATAATGTAACTCCTTTTCAATTTACATTTCTCAGTTGTAGGGTATATATTGACGTTTGGATCAGCACTCCTGGGTGGCTTTCTTTTCCAGTTCTTTCTTCAAGATTCATCATTTCCACGTGAGTAAAGCCTGTTAGGATTTAGTTACATTTGTGTCTCATAGATCTCTTACTATATTTCCTGTTCTTTTTGTCTCAAGCAGATGTCTCTTGAACTGCATGTTGGACATGATGGCCATCATAATCATCTTTTATGTTATTGCAGAAACAATTCAAAGCATAATGCATGATAAAGCATTAGTTTTGTAGAGTTCAATTAAATGTTTGTATTGTTTTTATTGATATTCAGATGAATATGCAAAATTGAGTTCTGATCCTTTGTTTGGGTTGGTAAAAAGCCTCTTTGTGATAATCACAGTTTAGACATAGCTGCATTTGCATCAACATGTAACCCACCTCTTACAGACGGTGTAAGAAAATAATATTCTTGCACTACTCTGAATATCTATAAAAATGAAATGTATCATGTCCTAGTTGGATGAAAGTCATGTCTGGGGGAATTTATTTACAAGCATATGACCAAGAATGGCCTACAAAAAGCTGGTGATTATATGATAACTTCTTTCAAGTTTGTTTTAGTGATGCAGGAGGAGGGGAATGTAAATTAAGCAAATTCTCAATCTATTTAGTGTTTTAAAATTTGTGTTGTAATTGCAGTTAAATGGACTCTACAGATTCTTTAGCATCTTTTCTAAATCTTGGCTGGGCTGGCAAAGTATATTCTACTTATGAATTATGATCTGTTAGTTATCATTGCCAATTACTAGTTAGTCTGCGTGTATTATCTTTCATTGTTATCACTCAGTGACCATGATAAAAAAAAAATTTTTGTCAATCATACAGGAGGCTGGATTGTTGTTATGGAGTTGTATCCTGGATTTTCCCTTTACCGATTCTTGTATGAGATGGCACAATTTTCTTTTGAGGGTGACTACATGGGAACTGTAGGAATGAGATGGAAAGATTTAAGTCATAGTGGCAATGGGATGTGGCAGGTGTTGGTAATTATGTCAATTGAGTGGTTGGTGGTTCTTTTCATAGCATTTTATGTTGATCAAGTTGTGGAATCGGGAAAAAATCCTCTCTTTTTCTTGTTTAACTTCCGAAAGGAGCCCTCATCTTCCTTCAGAAAACCAAGTATGAAAAGGCAGGGATCCAGAGTTCTTGTGAAGATGGAGAAACCTGATGTCCTGCAAGAGGTAATATTATTCTTTTTGCTTTTTCATTCAATAGGTTTCTGCAAACAGTAATTCAGCGATAGAAGATCTCTGATAATTCCTACTCAATCCCCTACTCATTGTTCTTGCCTCATAATCTGGAGCTGTGTGCTTCATTCTCGAACATAATTTTGAGAAGTTACTTCTGCTGAGTAAACTATTCACCTCATTCTGGTTTCATGAAAACGAAAGTTATTACATATTTCCTTGTTTTGCATGAGTTCCTCTTAATTTGGTTCTTTATCTCTGTCCTCTGCTACTGCAAATATGTGTATAGCTAACTATTCCCTATCCCAATCTTTAGAGGGAGAAGGTTGAACAATTATTACTCGATTCCAGCACTAGTCATGCCATCATCTGTGATGACCTCAAAAAAGTGTATCCCGGAAGGGATGGGAACCCTGAGAAATTTGCAGTGCGGGGATTATCCCTTGCTTTGCCACGAGGGGAATGTTTTGGTATGCTGGGACCAAATGGTGCAGGAAAAACTTCTTTCATAAATATGGTAAGTTAACTGTTTATTCAGTTTATTCTTATTGATAAACAAGTGGCCCTTAAATCCTGTTCCACAAGGTTTTCCCTTCATTTCTTGAAATTTAAGCTGTTGTTGCTTGTATATCATATTTGACCATGCTCCTATACTCTATGAAAACTAGAAATATAAGATCTTTTATGTGGCATATTTTTGCTAACAGATGATTGGGTTGATAAAGCCAAGCTCTGGTAATGCATATGTTGAGGATCTTGATATTCGGACTAATATGGATAAGATATATACTAGCATGGGAGTCTGCCCCCAGCATGAGTAAGTACCTAATTATCTTATTGCAAGCAGCTTACTGTTTTTTCTTTCTTTTATCTTGCTTAACTATTTGAACTGAACTTACGTTTTTTCATCACTGGAAAAATGCATAGCCTGCTATGGGAAACATTGACAGGAAGAGAACACTTACTCTTCTATGGACGGCTTAAGAACCTCGGAGGTGCTGCCTTAACTCAGGTAAGACAATATTCATAACTGGAATTGTCTTTTCATGTAGACTTGGTTTCTTGATCCTATTTATTCTATTCAGAGAGTGAAGGAAAAAGAAAAAGGGTTAGCTAGAGTTTCTGGTATTTAATCTCATATTGGATAATTTTGAGTTGAATTTACTCCTGTGCTATAGGCAGTGGAAGAATCCCTTAGAAGTGTAAACTTGTTCCACGGGGGTGTTGCTGACAAGCAAGCAGGAAAATATAGTGGAGGTATGAAGAGGAGACTTAGTGTTGCAATTTCCCTAATCGGGAACCCCAAAGTATGACTACAGCCTTCTGTCTTATCTACTCCCACGATATTTAATTATGGCTACTAAACTTACAAAAATTTTGAAGGTCGTCTACATGGATGAACCTAGCACAGGACTGGATCCAGCTTCTAGAAATAACTTATGGAATGTTGTGAAGCGGGCAAATCAAGACACAGCAATAATCCTTACAAGTAATTCCCTCATTCTGTGTTTTTGCTTGTATGTTATAAACCCATAAACGTAACATTACTATTTCATCAGACATTTAGTTCATGAAGTTGCAACACATTTTTTTCTTTCTTGGAGAAGGGGGGGGGGGGGGGGGGGGGGGGG
>JAOXNR010000001.1:16179195-16193770 GCA_028571225.1 Parsonsia alboflavescens | reverse complement strand
GGGGGGGGGGGCACTATATACTTGGAAAAAATGAGGGACATGGAGAACTTACGTATATATCACCTTCCTCTAGAGAGAATACAATATTTACGTGCATGGCTATTTTGGGCGGAGTATAAAAAAATTTTGATTTTTTCACTGGCGGTGTCTGGACCAGGCTTTCTTGCATGCATCCTTTTTTCATGCATCTTGACTGGTATGTTAAGATTTGCAATTCACTGAATGTCAAATTGAGTAATCACTATTTATTTTCCATTGTTTATGGCCCCTTTTCAACAATGTATTTGCTTTTTTTAGCGATGTTCGTATTAGTTTACACGCATCTTGACATTCTTTTAATCCAACCTGTGGTTTGCTCTTTTGCTATTCTACCCACTAGGTATCTTGAATTGACTTCCATTGTTTTTGGAAAAGTTTGCCTTAGTTGAACTATGAATTCTTGCTGAATATTACATTCTCTCCATACTTTTTTCTGTTAAGTGTGACTTCGCACATGGAGAATGTGTTCTCCAAAGACGGACGATGTATTTTTGTTTCAAAAAAAAAAAAAAAAAAAGAAACTCAGAGCAAAGTAGAGTGTCGCATCGAGGTTGAGCAGAGCAAAGATGTTGACTGCACTGTTCTCCCTCATAGGTCACTGGTTTGTTAGTGGTTTTAAGTCCGAGCACAATACCACCATCACACCACTGCCTGTTGTCACGCCATCACCACCATCAGAAGATAGTACCATCACTTGTTGTGGCTTGAAGTGAAGGAAGAAGCAAATACTACCAATAGCTTTCAATAAATTTTACAGAAGGATTTCAACAAATTGATTTTCAAGTTTCACTTGGTACCCAATAGCTTGAAACCAACATCATCGGTGATGAAATTTCAGATCATGCAATCTCAGATTAGCTTCGAAGAAGAGGTTTAGAGGTGATGGTAAATGCAAAATATCAAATCTTATTGTTATTGAAGTGCGATCTCTTGGCTCTACTCTCGCTGCAATGTTCAGCTCTGCTTTATTTTTGTTTTTTTGTTTTTTTTAAAAATGAAATGACGTCTTCCGTCTTTGATGCACATATTCTTCATGTGTGGCATCGCACTTAACAACAAAACTATAAAAAAAATATATATATATATATATATTTTATATATGTATTTGGTAATGCTATAGAATGTTATGGAGTACACCTTAGAGAATACTTCAATTAAGTCTCTAACGGTCAAAGTTAATGGCCAGTTATTTCAAAAAAATAAATTCTCCCGTAAAAAATTATTTTTTAAAATATTTTCTATCACTTAAATTTTAAAAGAATAAACGAAATCCTTGGGGTATTTGATTAAATTTTATTTTATTTTTTTAAAAAAATAAAAAACAGTTGATCGTTAACTTTGACCATTAGAGATTTAACTGGAACACTCCTTAGATGTACTCCTAGCACTCTATAGCATTTTCATATAAATATATATATATATAGAGCATACAATTGGAAAATGCCCTATGTATGTCTTCGCAAATGCGACATGCCTATTCTGCAAACTAACGAGGGAAATAGAGAAGACGAAAACATATGATCTGAAGGAAGCTAGGGAAGAATGGAAACAAATTAATCAGAAACCAAAAAAAAGGAAATAAACAAAATAGCCATCTTTTGCTTGCTCAAGATTATATATATATATATACGGATTTGCTAAGGTACGCTCCGAAGCATGCCTTAATACGCAACCGTTACCGTAACGGAATTTTTGCTCCGCTTAGTTGGCTACATGAGCATTGTAACAAAAATTCCGTTACGATAACGGTTGGAACGGGCATTAAGGCGCGCTCCGAAACGCACCGTAGCAAAAGCGTATATATATTTATATATATATATATATATATATATATATATTGGTAATGTAATTATGTAATTAATTTAGTTGGGTGGAATCTTGGGGCTTTATGATCATTGGATGCTTTCCAAGCACGTGTTCATGAAAAATCATGTCTTGTCTTGTTCATCACTTGGAGACTTGAAAAAACATCAAAAAAAGGAAAAAAAAAAATTTTTTTTCAGAGGAAATAATCAAAAATTGATATTAATAATTATACAGCCAGGCCATGTTAATGTGCCAACTTAGACTCGATCTCCAAGTGTATTGATGAGAATCTCTTTGTTAGTTCTACTGCTTTTATATTATATCAGGTGAGCATCTTTTCTTGTAATGAATTAATTAGTAGTACTATATAACTAGGCTTACAGAGCTAGAGCCTAAAAAGCTGCTCAACAATAGAAGGTTCAAATTTGTTGGAGATATATGCAATGTGGAGTGAGGAGCACGTAAATTATAAATCTTGAGTTCAAATTTTATCAATATTCTCTCGGATAAGTGGAAGGTCGAGGTGTGTGTAAATTGGTAAGGACACCGTTAAAAAAAAAGTTTTAAAAAGAAAAAGAATTACTTAAACCCTCCCAAGTTTAAGGTTGTTATTCTCATACTATTTAGATAAAAATGAATTACGTACTCCATTAATTTGAAATTGAATATCATAATTTTAATAGTAAATATATTTTCAATATAAAGTTTTATGTCAACTTCTTTAATTTAAAAATTTATTTATTCACCCTTCTAAAATTATCACAACTAATTAAATTAATGAGAAAAGATAAATTAATAATTTTATGAAAGTCAAAAGCATTTATTAATCTTTTATCAAGTTAAATTGATACATTCCATTTCAGACGGATGAGCATATTAGATTAAATTGCATCTTATATTTCTACTCCCTCCATTCCATATTAGGTGTAGTTTTAAAGAAAAAAAGTCAATTCCAAATAAGTGTCATTGATGTTTATCCAAAAATGATTTATCAGGTTTTTTTTTAAAATTTACCTCTTATTTAACTCTCTGGATAATTGTACTAAGGATGTTGTCATTATCTTTTAACAAAGGATATTTTAATTTGATTGTATTATCAAAAAATTCTTAAGCCATGTGCAAAACCTTAAACGTCACTTAATTTGAAATGGAGGGAGTGTCTCTTAATAATGAAAGATATTTAATTGGTCTTTGTACTTGTTTTTAGTTTCCAAGAATTAAGAAATCATAAAATAAAGTGTAGATCATGTTAACTAAAATGATGAATACAATTCTATAAATTAATTTGACTAAATTACTCTTGCAATAAATTAATCAAGAAAAGATTTAACTATATTTTGTTAACAATTTCTCCTCACTCTTTTATTAGGTAAGTTCTTTTCTATTAGTGCGATATTTGGAGATTTTTTTTTTGGCAATTATGTATAATAAGTTATTAGTTAAAATAAATATTGTTTTAAAAATTTAGAAAAGGGTGTATGAGGAACATAGTTTAATTACATAAAGGGAGTTGCATCTTTAGTGCACAATTTTCCATAATAACTCGACTGACTGAAATAAAATCTCGAAGACAGGCTTTATACATTGAAGAATTTTGTTTTTTGCAATGTCCGTATTAATTTGCAAGTTTATCAACATTGCACTAGTAGTTGTAATTAATTAAGGATAAAATATACAGGGAATGTTAGAATATATAAAAATACTAAATCAAATTACAATTAACATTACGTAGGTTTCACTTTAAATTACTCGATTACAGAGAAGAAATTGATTCCACAATAATCTCTGCACAGTGATCTCAATTTCCCATATAGAGAATCATGCAACAACAACATTATTATCCCAACATTGAAAGAATATCAGAAAATTTCTTGATCCAACAAAAAAAAAAAAAAAATCGGTGAAGAGGGGTTTGTGGTCATTTGAGCACTACGTGGCTGTGTTGTGTGCCTTTCTATTTGAGGAAACACAAGGGTTGTTGCAATGATCGATACCTTTGACTGGTCAAATCATCGAGTTTCTGAATCATGATATTTTCTTGATTTTAGGACTGGAAAAGATCAAGAATTTTTTTTTGTCATGGTTCCATACACTTTTTGATCTTAGATATCCTCATAAACTAATCTCACAGTGCAGATGCAATAATAAAAATTATAGCATGATAGTGCGTGTATGGACTGACACTCACATCTTTCTTTGCTGTCATAATAACAAGTCTCTCCTCAAAATTTTAATCTGAACTAAATTTTATAATTTTAATTAATTATTATGGTTAGATTACTATTTTTGATGTTGCAAATGGGTAAAGATCCATAGATTCATTTGAACTTGGTCCAATTTTTCACTATTTATTTTGGATAATTTCTCCCCCCTCTCTATGCTATTAATCAGAATAAATTATTTGCGAAGAAAAATTCTCTGCGTCCTTTTTTTTTAATAAATTGAAAAGGGTTTTTTCTCATCCGTCTCTTATTTTAAAATATAAGTTAGAGATTCAATTTCGTCACTAATTATAAATCAATTTTCAAAAAGATATTTTTCTTTATTATATATATATATATGCATATATCTCTTTCTAATTAATCTCATTTTCCATCCGTTATAAATAGTGATTTTTAAAAATTACAAGTGAAAATCGAGTTAAATTTATGTACTCCACAAATTGACTAATTTGTTTGAGAATTCAGCAGATCCCTTTGCCACAAGAGTTTAGACCTAATACTTAATTAATAGTTGATCAGAGAAGTCGAATTCCAAAACTTGCAAATTAATCACAAGTTTGGTTTTCATAAGAATTTGGACCCTAATCCTTCGGTGAGAATCCAAATTTATGTAAATTGTCTCATTTAAGGTTGGAGTTGACAGAAAAACTAGTCGCTGAGGATGAGAGTCGAATCTAGATCTACAATCACTATTTCATTTCTCAACAATTGAGTTATACACCTGTATCTATAAAGAAAAAAAAATTAGAATATTTCTTAATATTGTGGGTGGAGAAAAGACCAAGAAAGGAACAGAAAATAAGACACATGATTCGAGTGTTTCGGTACGTGTGTGTGACAAAGAGAGTGCCCAAAACCCTAAAGTGAGGGAAACAGGACAGAGGCAACTTGAATATCCTTCACTAACAGTAACCCTATTTAAAGGCAAACCCAGCCCACGCATTTCTCCCATGCAAATTGTCTTCCTCTTTTCCCAGAACACCATTACTGTCTTCTTTTGTGCTCTACCTCTACCATCCTCTCTCTCTTCCACTGATCAGTTCACCTTCAATTCATTCTTCTTCTCATCGAAAATTTCAAATTTATTTCATTAATTACTATAATGTCAAGCAGAAGGTCAAGGACAAGGCACTCCGAAGGAGCCTCAAGGATCAGTGAAGATCAGATCAATGATCTAGTATGCAAGTTACAGCAGCTTCTGCCTGAGACTTACTATAGAAATTCCGACAAGGTAATTTTTAAATTTATTGAGAAACTGCAGCTTAAAATCCTAAAAAATAAATAAAATGGAAACCCTTTTCGAATCTTGATCAATTAATCCTGATTTCTAAATTAATTTGTTCAAATTAAGTAAATTAGTTGTTAATTAGCACTGAAGAAATTACTTTATTGATTCTAATTTCATTAATTTGCAGGTATCCGCAACCAAGGTGTTGCAAGAGACATGCAATTACATTAAAAGTTTGCATAGAGAGGTTGATGACCTGAGTGAAAGGTTGTCTGAATTGCTGGCCAATGCAAGCACAAGCCAAGCAGCACTGATTAGAAGCTTTCTCATGCAATAGGGCTTTATTTTAAATGTTTTTTTTTTCTTTTCTAATTTTAATTTGTTGTTTAATTTATCCTTATTTCCAGTTTGTTTCCAAGGTTTTTCCTCTATCCATCCATCGGTGTTACTACAACCGTGATTTGCAGAGAGTTTTGTCTTCATCAATTAATTAATGATTACATGATCCTATATATTATATATCGAAGGATTATGTTTCATCGGTATTAGGTGTGTTTCTATTAGTTCAGATTTAAGAATTGACACTCATTAATTACCTTTCTCCTTTCAAAAGAAATTCTCCCATTTATTATTATTTTTTTAAAAAAATTTTTGTCCGCTTCGAGTTAATTAAGAATTAATGTAACCTTTTCTCTACATTACTGGTATATCACTTGCCCTTATGTATGGAATTTATCAACACTGATGAATATATTATTAAACTTGTTCACCATATAAATCTTGATGTATGTGAACAATGATCCTTTTTTTTTTTCTTTTTGTTTTTTTTTTTTGAGAGAGAATATATTGAAGTACTTCTTATATCAAATTTTTAGAAAAGGAGTTGATTTAGTTCGTTTTAAACTTAATCATATCAATTTTTCAAGAAAACTTTAACTAATTTAGGAAATGAGGCATTCATTCCCAAACGACTTAAAATGGAAATGTGAACATTCAATTATTTACAGAGGGAGTGTTATATATAGTTTTAGACAATCTGATGACTTTTTTTTTTGCCTCCTCTTATCCTTAAGAATTTTCTTACTATAATATTTTAGGTAATTTAACTAAGGTTTATTATTATTATTATTATTATTATTATTATTATTATATTAACTAAGCCAATACATTCTTTTTTGGATGTGTATGAAAAAAAAGAAGCTAAAGGGAATATTGGCCTCCTTGAAATTGTCTTTTAAATGAGTTATAGAATTCTACGTGCGGAAATGAAATTAGTATAAGATGATAGAATACTATTTGCATAAAAAAGAGGAAATATCGATATAAATCCCATTACATAATTTGAAGAAAACATACCAAATTTGCATTTTGCATCATAATTCATAGGAGTTTTTTTTTTTTTTTTTCTTTCAATGGCTCTAGGGTAATAAGATTTCTTTACTTTTTTTCTTTAAAAAATTTGTAATAGAATATGTATATTATATAATATTCTCCCGATTACAAAATATAGTCAGTCTTTACCTTCCATTCATTTTTCCAAAATATAAGTCATTTTTCAATTAATAATATATAATTTTGATATTTTTTTCACTCTTACATTTAATTTCATATTCTCTTACATTTATTATGAAGAAATAAAATTTTATTTATTTATTTATTTTTTTAATAAACATCATCTTTAATGGTGGGGGGTTTGACAAACCCTTACCTATTTATTAATAAGATAAAAGAATATAACTTGAACGGATATGATAAACCTTACTTAAAGACTTTGGAAACAAATCTACTTCCTACAATTGAATGCACACATCTATATGAATACAAATGCAGATATGAAGAAATATGAAGAGAAGTATAACCAATCCTATCAAAATAACAAATTCTTTTAAGGGGTGAGGAAGATAATTGTCATCATCAAAGAGACACAACCCATAAGTATCGAAAGCATAATTAGCAAGAAAATCCGTCACCTGATTCCTAATATATATATATGCATGAGCAGTAAGTTGCCACGTTCTAGAAGAAATTTGCGTCTCTCGAGAGCATCGTGGAAGAAGAAAGGTGAAAGGTATTTTAGAAGTAATATAATTATATTTAAAGATTTTTAATTTTTGTGAAAAAGGTGAACTTATTGGAATGGATGAAGTAGATATTTAATTTATTAAATGATGTAAATGACATGTCAAGTAGAGAGTGTAAATCAAGATAGTTGTTTTTATAAACTATATATATATATATATATTTTAAAAAGGAAAATTAGCAGAAAGTATCAACTATTTACCCCCCCCCCCCCGCCTCCCCCCTCATATTTTCATTCTTTTATTCTTTTCCTAATAAATAGGTAGGGGATAAGCCAAATCCCCCATCATCAAAGCTGGTTTTACCAAAAAAAAAAAAAAAAAAACCTTATTTACGAATCACTCAAAATAACTATAAACTTTATTTTTATCTATTTATATACTTAGTTATAATTTATTATTAACTTAAAATACCCTTGTCATGAATTTTCACAACCTAATTCGGTAAACTTTGGCACTTTCACTCCATGGGTAAATTTGTCAATTTTATATCCATTCTTTATATATATAAAAGGGAGCTGGAGAGTGCGACACCACACATGGACGTTGTGTGCACCAACAGCCATATGACTTCGTTTCTTTTTTTTTTTCTTTTAAACAAAAGAAGTACCATAGAGAGCAGAGCACCCAAGACTCATCTCTCACCGGCAACCTAGATCTGTGCCACCATCGCACCTTTTTGGTGGTTTTAAATCCCAACACAACACCACTATCACATCACTGTCTATTGTCACGCCATCACCACCATGCCTGTTGTCACACCATCACCACAACACCACTATCACTTGTTGTAGCACCATTGCCCGATTCTCGATACCTAGAACTATGGTAGTTGCTGCAATTATTAGATTAATCGTCCGCTTACGAGACCTCCTTTCTTCTTTTGAATCATAGGTACTATGCTCCTCCACTCCCCTTGCCCCATAAGAATAGCATCACCTCACTTTCTCATTCGGATCAGGAAGAGCGTCTAATTTGAAAGTCATTTTGCCTTGGCAGGACCAACTGCTTCCACCACCGATGACCTAGATCTTAATACAATTCCTAGATGACGATTCAGTTGATGAATCATAGTGATTCGCAGTGCTCTCGTAGCACTGGGTTGCTTTGTTTTTTTTGTTTTTCTTTTTTCAAATGAAACGATGTCGTATGGCTGTTGGCACACATGGCGTCCATTTGCGATGTTGCACTCTCCAACACTCCTCTATATAAATATAAATATATATATATAAATATATATTTATATATTTTTATATATATATATTTAACCTAAAAGATTTCTCCTTAATTTCTTCCTTTCGTCTTGAGTGACTTTTATGTTAAACTTTATTGAAAAAAATTATGATAGCTTAATAAAACTTTTTATTTAACAATTTATAAAAGATTATACTCATTAAATATGAATAGTTTTGTTTTAATTTAATAATTATGAAAGAATATTATGTTATTGAACATAAAAGATTAAATTCATTAAACATAAATAAAAAATTCTTTTTTTAATATTTAATATAAAAAATTCTATAAATTAAATTATGTACACATACTTCAAAATTCGTGAGCACTCGTTGATTTGAGGCTTCTACTTTGAATGTATGGAATAAATTCTACATGCACTAGTAACTTTGAAAAATTATGTTCATTGAATATAATTTTTTTTTAATTGTAATAATTTAAGAAAAATTAATAAAAGTATTTTATTTGAAGAAAATATGCATGAAAGAATATGTTAGCTGAATATAAAAGGTTTTTGTTTTAGTTTAATTAATAATAATAGTAAAAGATTATATTCATTGAATTTGAATATATTTTTTTCAACTATTATGTAAATTTTCTATAAAAATAGGTCACGTGTGCTTTAAAAGGCGAGATTTAAATTTCGAGTGCCTCTCGTTGATTTAGGATTTCTACTTTTAATAAATATAGTAGAAAGATGTTTCTTGAGTATAAATCAATAGCATTTTCATAGGCATAACTTGTAAGTTTGACTTTTTTTAATGAATTTGTGCATTAATATTTTAAATAAAATTGATACTAAATAAAATTCTCGAATAAAATGGGTCAAATTAACTTGGACAATATTTTCGAGTGCATTTACAGAGATAATTAAGGAAAATGGGTCAAAGTTAGACCAATGTTTAAAGGTCAGTTACTTGTGAAATAAAGTAAAAGGGGTCAAACCAGTCAACCCTCCCAAATTCGGTGTCCTTATGAAACGTAATTAATGATTTTCCTTATTTTGTTTGAGGTAAGAAAAATTACAAAAATTCAATTAATTCATTACTTTATAAGGAAAATGTCTCGAATTACGAATATACCCTTCACATGACACCCTGCATGTCCAACAACTCACCTTCAGGGGGGGCAAAATCGTCACCTGATTCCCAAACGACCCCTGACTTTCTCCCAGTTTACCGTCAACCCCGACCTTAAAATCATGGAATTACTGCTTTCCAACAGGGGCATCATGGTAACGATATATCGAAAATTATGTCATCTTACGCATCCTCCATCAGTGCCCGTCTCGGTGCATTTGTGGTTCGTCTTCTTCACGTAGAGCCCTCCAAAATTCACCTCTCCATTGCCAGATTTCCAGAGGTTTCATCATGCTTCTTTTCTTCCAGTTCTGAATTAAGCCGACGAAAAGAAGCAAAAAAAGAGGGCTATGCCATTGTTGAAATTGTATATATTTGGATTAATGTATAGGCTTAATATGGGTAACTGCTTTCCAAAGGTTGCCAAAAAGAAGAAAGTAGAAGACATTAGGAACCCTTGTGCTCAAGGCAAGAGAAGCAGTAACGACGGTTTGAATCCTTCTCCCATGGGACAAGCTTGTGCAGGTGAGGAAGGGTTTCATTGGGTTTTTGTTTTTCTTTAATGCCTTTTGGTTCTGTTTATAAATTTTAATTTGTAGAGATTGCATGCATGCAATAATTTGTGTCAATTCTTTTTTGTTTTTGGGCCTTGGATTTTGATTTTTGATCCTTGAATTATGGGGGAAATTTTCAATTGGGGGTTTTCTGTTTGTTTCATTGGTTTGTGATGTCTTCTCTTTTTCTTTGGTCAAATGGATATTTAAAATATAACTGCTCCAAGAAATAAAATTAGACACAATTTTCTTTTTGTTCTTATGCCTAGTGTCATATTGGTTTTGCCATTTGTTAATGGGGTTTTGATGGGATGTTTGTGGGAACTTTTGAATCGTTTTGGTTTGTGAGAGAAAAAGTTGGTTCAATTTCATTACCGATGGTCCTTTTTGGTATTTTCTGGATGGTTTTCTGCCATTTGGTTTGTATAATCTATAAATAAGGTTTTATATGAATTCTCTAAACTAATTGGATTTCATGCTACTAAAGTTTTTCCAGGTTTAATGACAATTAATTTGTTCAATCAATACTGATTGCCTTTTCTGTTACTAATTAAATCCCTTCAAAGGCTTAATTTGCTATTCTGCAAGTCTTTTTCTCTTGAACTTAGTCTGCTATATTACCCGTGTTTCTGATGTCAATTAATTCTGTATTTCTTTTCATTGAAAGGTTTCAAATTTCTGCTTTGATGCCTACAGCTATACATGTATAAGAATTTTTTACTCATTTTGGATTTTGACATTGCAACTTTTGATGCCTAATTAGCAAGCAATGTTTACCATTTTATACCTTTTTTTTCCTCTGTTATACTTAGGTGTATGGGGTATTATAATTGTTTCATTTGTTCATTTCTTTTCTGCCTTGCAATTACACAATGTGGTACTTTGCAATATTGGCCTTAACAGTGTCACTCAAAATGTGGCAAAATCACATTTACAGTCTTAATCTTGATGATGCATCATGGTTGAAACTAAATTTACTAGTAGGCAGATGATATGAAGACTTGTGCATTTTAGTTTTCCTTTATTCTCCATTTAAGGATTTTCAATTCTTTCCTCTTTCAGGTATGTCAGATTTTTGTAACCAGCGTAGCCATCCTTTGCCTATGCCTAATCCATCAAGGCAGACGGAAAAAAACAGAATTGGAATTGCACCACAATTGCCAACCGAGAGTCAGATTTTGTCGTCTCCTGATTTGAAGTCCTTCTTATTCAGTGAACTTAGCAGAGCCACAGAATGTTTTCATCCTGATAATCATCTGGGTGAAGGTGGATTCGGTAATGTTTACCAAGGATGGCTCGATAAGGAAACTCTTACTGCCGTTTCACCCAATTCAGGCATGGCAGTTGCAGTGAAGAAACTTAAGACTCAGGGTCTTCAAGGCCATAAGGAGTGGTTGGTAGGTATCTAATCTTGGATAATCCATTCAATTCTTAAATTTGTTCATCTTTGGACAGAGAATTCTGTCTATTTCCTATTGTATGGATGCTCCATTCCATATTCTGATGTGAGATTGATTGCAGTCTGAAGTACATTATCTTGGCCGACTTCATCACGATAATTTAGTTAAGCTCATCGGATTCTGCCTGGAAGGTGAAAATCGATTATTAGTTTATGAATTCATGCCGAATGGTAGCCTGGAGAATCATTTATTCAGAAGTAAGTCACTCAGTTAGAGACATTCATTCATTAGCCTGCTAATTCAGGAATCATCGTTCTTGAAACACTTATCTTAGATTGGTCATTTTAGAAATCATTTCAATGAAAGTACTTATCTAATAAGTAACAGACATTTTGTGATTCCGATTTTCATATTTACACCTTACTAAAGGGAAAAAAGAATAGATTTACTTCAACAAGCTAACGTGTGAGTTTCAGGGAAGGCTAAACCTCTTCCTTGGGCAACAAGGATGAAGATTGCTGCAGATGCAGCTCGGGGCCTGTGCTTTCTACATCAATCTGAGACGCAAGTTATATATCGAGATTTTAAAGCTTCCAATATTCTCTTAGATCCGGTATGATTGACAATTCATTTGCATGCAATTATACCTTTTCGGTCTCATATACTGCCTCAATAATTAGGGTGAGGTCACTTGAATGGATATTCTTGTGTATTAATTTGTTAAGAATCTTAATCCTACTACCAATATTACCATTTATTTGTATCACAGGAAACTAATTTCTTATTTAGTGGTTGAATGCTGCAGATATTTTAAGGGCTACTTACTCTTAGTGCAGGAATTCAACGCAAAGCTTTCTGATTTTGGCTTGGCAAAAACCGGTCCAACAGGAGATCAGTCACATGTTGTTACTGCAGTAATGGGAACAGAAGGTTATGCTGATCCTGAGTATATCAGAACAGGTATCACTTCACAACCTTCAGTTTATAGGAATTTAGCGCAGCTAATGATTTCCTGTTTACAAATTTGGCAAACATCTAACTGGAAGGCTAATATTGGAAAAATGTTTCCACAAAACACTTCTTGATTATTTAGTTTTAGTTAGGTTCCCATTAAATGAGTTGTGATTTCGGCCTTGGAGCTCTTTTTCTTTTCTTTTTACTACCTTGATATTAAAGCAAGAACTTGAAGCTATTCTCTCGTCAGTAGATCATTAACTTGGAATTTATATCTTTTCCCTTTTTCATTGGAGATTCGTGACTGATCACTCTGTCAAATACCCTTTTACAGGCCAATTGAGTGCTAAATGCGATGTTTACAGCTTTGGAGTCGTGTTATTTGAGCTTCTAACAGGTCGACGTGCTGTTGAATACTCACTGGCTAAACAGGAGCATCATCTAGTTCAATGGGTAAAGCCTCACCTACGAGATAAACGTTCTTTAGTCCGAATCATGGACAGCAAATTAGAGGGTCAGTATCCAAGAAGAGGAGCTTTTGTAACTGCTACATTAGCATTACATTGTACAAATGCAGAACGTAGATTTCGACCCACCATGGCTGAGGTCTTGGAGTATCTGGAACAGCTGCAGGCACCGAAATTTATGACCATAAAATCCCCTCCAAAGCAACAGGTACAGTCTAGTTCTGAGCCTTCTTCCCCAACTACACAGTCTGATCATTCACTCCAGGATTGGTCATCTGTGAATCGGACACCTCATCTCTCTTCTTCTCAAGGCCTGATCAGATCACTCAGTAAAACTCCTCGCAAGGCTTCCCCAAAGGGACATTCGAAGTTCACAAACCGATCTCGATTCTCTGGAATTGTTGAATCTCATGAAGAATGTTGATCAGAACCAGCTTTCATGGAGAGGTTGAATTTGGGAGAATTCTATTTTTCTCTTGTACAAAATATGTTTCTATATATAGGTCCATACATCATACAAAGTTATAGAGCCTTTTGCAGTAACCAATAAAAAAAGAAAAATCATTTGACGTTACTGTGATTTTGTAGTCAGTGAAGTTCATACCATAATCTTTATTTGGAGTTCTTCATAGTTCTTCCATTATTCCTATTGGGATTCTTGAGTGACAGCCTTCTGGAAAATATGCTGAGAATTGGGACAATATCATATGTTTTTGGACAAGTATGTTTATCGCTTTAGATTGCTAATACAAATCGGCACCAGCTAGGTGGATCTAAATCAATGTGGTAGAATGTTTAATTTATTTTTATTTATTATAAAAGGTAGGTAAATTGTTTTATTTTTTATTGTTAATATCGTAATTAACCGTGTGATTCATTTATTATTGGAAATGAATTTTTTAAGGTTATCTATATTACTAGATGAAGAAAAAGATTATGTAGGATAATATATGTTTTTTTTTTCCCCCTTTTGAGAGAAATGATCACTCATGCATTCGAAGCAAAAGGATGAGTACATTCCAAGACAGGAAGTAATATAAGTACACATGAATCGGATAATTGGGGTGTATTATTGATTTTTGAGGCTAGCGATATAAAAAAGATGATAGATGGGGTGTACTATTGATTTTCGAGAATATCATTATTGATTCTCGAGGATACGAATATATTGAGGAGGAGGCTAATTGGGATGTACTATTGATCTTTGAGGATAAGAATATAGAGAGGATTATGATAGATATTTGGATAAAAGCCAAAAATAAACATAGATTGTAGAATGGGGTATAATTGAATAATTGTTTACCAACATTCCACAAAATAAATGACAAAATAATTTTTGTATAAGTTTCATCGGAAAAGAAACATTTTCCGTTTTATTTCTTGAAAAATTTTTGGGTTAAAAGAAAAACAAAAAGAGTATTATACGGAAAGAATTGTATTTTTAGTTCATCAATTATTTATAAATGATTATTTTCATTCATAAATTTTTATTTTGATATTTTTGATTCTTCAAAT
>JAOXNR010000001.1:16166498-16179095 GCA_028571225.1 Parsonsia alboflavescens | reverse complement strand
TTGTGAATCACACTTAGAAGCACTTAATTTATAATATAATTAAATGAAAATAAATTATCGATGATCGATCAGTAACTAAATTTAGAAAATATATTATGATGTGATTACTTTGTCTTTGGTAATAAAATTAAGAAGGTATTATTCAATCGGGACATCCAAATAAATGATGTGGCGAATACACAGATCGTATGTCTTGAGTTTAAATCTATTAACACCCGCTTGGATTAGATCCAATACACATCTAAAAATGGTGTTTACAAGTTAAAAAAAATCTATTACTTGTAGTATTTGTTTATAAGATTAGGCGGCTGGTGTTTAATAATATTATTATGACCACATCATTGAGGATGGCACAAATGGAACATGTATACAAAATCTCAAATTTGGACAAAATCCTTAATGAGCAGTGAATGAATCTTGAAATCTCATGATATATATGGGCATCATGCACAGGATTAATTCCTTTTGACTAATTGTTGGTACCTAATAAATCTGTCAAAGAAAACTTTGGTGAAACCCTTCATGATTCATGTACAATATCATCATCATATATTCAGTGGATCCCTCAGAAGATATGCTCAAGATCTTGAGGACAGCTCCTGTAACCCCCTGTTGTTGTTTTTCTTTTTTGTTTGTTTTTAATCAAACAGTTTTAATAGTGGGGAAATATAGGCCCCTCACCTGTTACTCAAGTTGGCTACGCACAGACAATAATCAGTTAGGAAGGAGTCTCCATTTTGAGATATCTGGGAAATACGGTTCCGCGATCTATGTTTATATCACAAAACATGTAAATTACGGGGTATGCATTATTTAATCAGGATTTAAAGATTCAATATTTAACGTAAAAGTTCATATTCAATAAAATTTAAACTTGCATAAATTAAGAGTCAACCTACTTATCTACCCCCCCCATTCTTTATTAGTTGGTATGCCTAATGGCCCGAATTTGAGATATCTTTATCTGCTTTGTTCTTGTCCAAGTTCCCTTTGGATTATGAATCACAATTGAGTGCTAATAATGATAGCTAGCTAGAAAAATTGTTGTTCAAGATAACATTAAAGTTTTTTTTTTTGGTGATTCAGTTTAATGCCTATACATTCACTTGTTTCTTATTAAATTTTTTTCTTGTCTTCTCTTTTCCTGGTAAAAAAGTAATAACAGACAAAAAATGTAGATCATATACTTACTAATAAGAATTTATCATTTCATGTAAAAAATGAAAATGTTCCTCTTCTTGAAGGAAATAGGGAAAAAGGAAAAGAAAATTTTGCGCCTGCCGACAGGAAAGCGAGGGTGAAAATGTGATTTGTTGTTACATTTTTTGTCCCAATCTTCTACTACATTTTTCATATCATTTTCTGTACCATCAATAATAAAGAATCAAATATATTTTATTAATAAAAATTCTAAAAAGCTACACTAAATCTTAGGGTTCTTTATCGAATAATATATATTATTTTATTTTATAGAGTTAAAAATAGTATAGAAGATGTAGTAGAAGATTCAATCCCATTTTATGCATGAATATCCCACCAAAAAAAGAGAAAAATTTTTGAAGAAATTTTAAAAAACAAACAAAGAAAGAAAAGTATTAGGGTCAATTTTATTTTAGTACCAAAATGGATAACTATTTTAAAATTTAGCAACATGTTTAAGTTTTATAAATTCTAGTCAAGAGAATATTGTGTTGGACCATACTAACCCTGGAATGGGCGGCAAGTACGAAACAACTCATATCAACTCATAAAAAAAATCCAAAGGTACGAGTTGTTGGTTATGCTTCTATGGGTCGTTAGTTGAAGTTTAACTCCAAACGCTCCATATTGGAAATGTTGGAGATTTAAAAAAGATATGATTTTTCTTCTCTTTCTTTACAAAGATTGAATCTTTTTTACAGAAAATGTTGTTTTCAATGCAATTTCTTTATTTGCTATTGCACAGGTTGTTTTAAAGTAATGCGGTTTGTTTGAAAAGATGGTGCAGGTTGTTACTTGTAAGTGTTACAAGTTGTTTGAAATGTTGTATTATCGGATTTTTCTTCTTTTTTATTTACAAAGATTGAAGGTTATGAAGGAAAAATATTGGTTTTCATCTTAAAAAATAAGTGAGTTTTTTTTTTTTAATGTTTTGAGTATATTATCAAAATAGAGTTTTGAAAGGTTTCACCCTTTTTTTAAATTTTCTTTGTTGTACATGTCTCATAACAACAAGTCTTGACCTTTGTTCACTTTGTTTTACTTTTTTAAAAAAAAGATATGATTTTTCTTCTCTTTTCTTTACAAAGATTGAATCTTTACCAAGGAAAATATTGTATATGAGTTGTTTGTGAGTTGTCTATATATGTTTGTAGTCGTTATGGCTTGTTTTCGATGCAGTTTCTTTGTTTCCTACTATACAGGTTGTTTTGAAGTAATACGGATTTTTTACAAAGATGGTACAAGTTGTTACTCGTAAATGTTACTGGTTGTTTGAAATATGGTATGAGTTTTCATACTACATTTTTGCAAGCTTTATGAATTATACTGTCAGTTTGTTTTTATTCATGTTATGAGCATTTTTATGTAATTTTAAAGCTACTCGTAACATTTACCTTTCAAACAACTCATAACACTTACAAGTAACAACCTGTACCATCTTTGCAAACAACTTATATTACTTCAAAACAACCTGTATAGTAGGAAACAAAGAAAGTGCATCGATAACAAGTCATAACAACTACAAACATAATGTAATTCAAAATAAGAAAAATAAAGACACTCATTCATTTTATAAGATGAAAACCAACCCTTTTTCATGAAGATGCAATCTTTGTAAAGATAAATGATCAAATTTGAGATTTTTCCAAGGTTGCTAGAGGAACATTGAGTGAGAGAGGGAAGGGGTGTGAGTTTGAAAAAATATGATTTGAAAAATGAATTTGGATGGTTTTTGTTTTGATATAAAAAAGGTAAGTAGGTAATTTCACATTTCAGACAAAGAGATTATATTTTGAAAGTTTTTAAGAGGTAACCATTTTTTAAAATGTATTAACAAAAGTGATTATCTCGTGCAATTTCCATGAAAAATTAAATGGCAAACACCAGGCCAACACTTTATGAACTTTCACTAAAATTTCATGCCCAAAGCCAAGGCTTGCATGCAAAAAAACATTTTGTTTGTTAACATTGTCAGTATGAACAATTCTTTGTAACTGTAATGATCAAAGTACCATCTATATAAATCTCCATTATTTGAAACGCAGTACTTGCTTAAATAGTAAAATGGTTTCACCTATGATTGAAAGGTCATGAATTTGAGTCACGTAAGCAAAAAAACATCATCGAAATTCCATCAAATTAGTTGGATCAAAGTAGCTCAGGTACTAATTTAAAATAAAATAAAAATCTCCATTATTTGTGCAAAATAAAATTTGTTTGTTTAATAAATGAACCGTGTCTACACGTGAGAAGTTCTGAAATTGAATAATGAAAACGATAACAAATAATTTGCCTTTTTTCACCTAATTATATATATACATTATTTTAAAATATTTAATACGCATAGAATTTCCTCAAAGGTTTAAACGAACTTCTACTGAAAACCAATATCCTATCTAACACATATTGTACTTTTAAAATATCTTTATTTTTTTTATTTATAATTATAATAATTTTTTAAAAAAATAAAGAAACTATTAGATGGATGAAATAGGAGAAACTATTTTAAACAAGTTCAACTTGCCAATAATTTGTGAATTTTTGCATTTCTTAATTAATTCTCCATTGGTCGAAAAATATTGTATCTTTGGGACAAATTCAATTTTTTCTAATTTATATATATACACCAAAATACAATTAATAACAAAAACACAAGTGTATGAGCCCACTCGTGTGATCTACCTTTTATTTTCACAATTTCACATTTTTTTTTAAAAAAACCCTTCGTAAAAAAGGTTAAATTCACAATCACGACCAATCAAAAGCTTCAAGGCATGGTGAGACCAAACTTCCCAAGAAGGCTATGTAAATTATTGAGGATCGCTAAGCTGTTGCTCATGTACTCCTGAGACTCGTGCACCCTCGTTTTAATTTCATCTATCACCGTCGATCCTTCCGTCTCCTCAAGCCCATCCAAACAAGTTTCCTCATCCGTCATTGCTGCACTGATCCACGTCTGCAAATTACTGATCTTCATCTCCGTAAACACTTTCTCGCCGGGGCTCACCTTCATCAGCTCGGAGGAATCATTCAGTTGGCTCAACGAATTCTCAAACAGGCTCGAGCAATCTTGCAGAGCTGACTCGACCCCCTTGTCATTCGCCCTTTTAATCAAATCTTTGGGCAAAGAAGTCAGGTTCTTGACCTCCTGCAAGCTGAATGCTACAGATAGATTGAAGAAATGAACTGGGTCGGCCTTCGGAGGATTATTCAGAGAAGAAATGGAGGAGAAACACGAATCGGGATGCTGAGTCACTGAGCAAACGGTTTTCAGTGACTCATTCGATTTAGATGAAAGCGATGAAGGATTCTCTGTCTCTTCTTCTTCGGGTGGCTCGGTAGCTGATTCGTGAACCAGAGCTATTACGGCTACAGCGATGGAAATAGTCAAGATAATAGCCAAGGAAGCAGCCAGGACAATACGGCGCCGTCGCCGGTAGGCTGAATTAGAGTTTGATTCTTGATGAGATTCGGATGGATTGTTCACTTTATCATAGCCTTTAGAGAAGAACTGGGTGGATTCCATGGGAATGGGTTTGTGGGAGGAATTGGAATTTGGAGAAGACGACGCGTTTTTTGTGCTGGTCACGGGCGAGACGTGTATTGGCGTTTTGGGATAAATGGACTTTCTTTTTTTTTTTTTTTGTGATTATCTTTTGTTGGTGTCTTTGTCAGCTAGGAACTGGTAAGGAATATGCATTCTTAATTAATTGTCGGTTAAATGGTTTTTGACAGTTCATAGATTACGGTTGATATTAGTTTTGACTTGTAATTAAAGTATTTATTTTCTTGAGTATATTGTAATTATTATTACTATTGGTAATCTTGATTTCAAATATAATTATATATTACCATATGAGTTAATGGGATATAAGTTCTTTAAATTAATGAATTAACTGAATTTATTTAAATGATAAAATAATTTTGTCACTGTGTTTTAATTCTAATACTAATAAAAACAAGGGAAATACATGTGATGTGAAAGAAGGCTAAATTTCCATTTCCGCACTAAAAGTATGTTAATTATTAATTAGAAGATGAGGTTTGATAAATCTCAAATTTGAAATATGACGAGGATAAATAAGAATTAATCTTGATTATAAGGATTATGGGAGGGGTAGGGAAAAAAATAATTGGAGCCCACACAAGTACACTACCTTTCTAACGCAATGATTAGACACTTTCTACTAAGGTTCTAAAATTCGTATTAGAAAAAAAAATATTACTAATTTTTAATTTAATGATTTAATTATAATTGAATTATAATGAAATTGGTAATATTATAATAATAAAAAAAAATATATTTTTTATTGAATTTTTTTTATCAGTAATATAAGATATAATAATATTCAAATCAAATTTATACGGATTTAGTTTTCTAAAAAAATCAATCGATTCAACATCAAACTGGTCGGTTCACTTGTCCAACTAGTCGATCCATTTTGATTTTTCATTTAGAGAATGATTTTAATAAGAAATGATTCAATGTAATCTTTCGAATTGGTTTGATGACCGATTCAGAGTCTAACCACCCGGTCCAATCCAATCTGAAAAACAGTGTTTTCTGCCCGAGCCATCCTCTGGATCTGGCTAGAATTTTTGAAAATCTAATTCATTTACTACAATGATTATATGTCTTAAAATTAAAAAGTACTATTTCTTTACTATTAAATTTACAGTATGTTAGTCTTATCATTGATGTAGTGGGTAAAAAATAAATTTTTAGTTTAAATTTAAATCAAAATAAATATTTAATTTCAAACAAAAATATATTAAATATCTTACTATATTCTTATATACTTCTTAAGTAGGATAAATATATTTCACAATTAACCTTAAACAATAAAATATATATTTTAATTTGACAATAAATAATTATACATATATTTATCACTTTGTTATGCTTTTATATGATGGAGCGCGTAGGGCTTAAGTAGTGTCGCGATCCATTAACTACCAATTATAACTTTTAACTCAACTGATATTAGAGTCTGTGTTAAGTCTCTACCGTTCATACTCACAAGGGTTCGAGATTGGCCCCTACAAAGTGCGAAACGATGCGTAGCTCAGCTTAATTTGAATGTAGGACATGATTCTATCATAGTCTCTGCTACGAAGCAATGAGTTGAAACTTATATGGGGACATCTCTGTTGATACATATGGATCCACGTGATCTGGAATTTAATTCTTCATTATTTCTTTGTCAATTGAAAATACGAATGTCTACGTCTTCATTTTCGTTTATCTAAAATTAAATATTTTATTTATAAAATTAAATAGGTATTTAATCTAAAGTCTTATTAATCATCTTTAATATTTAAAGATTTATATCCACTTGTTTCAATCACTAATTACATTAATAAAGATTTTAAAATTAATAATTATGTGAAAGTTAAAAGCACAGATTAATTTTTGGTCACTAAATGGGAGATGATAAGAAGCCCATCAATAACCTGATCTCCCTTAAACATTAGCCCATCACCTAACCACTACTCGATTTGTCTGGGCCTCGTATTGAACTGCTTAGCATAACCTGGCCTCTGTATTGCGGTCCAGAGACTGGTTTTAAAAAAACTAATAAAAAAAGTAACTTTATATACAACAAGGAGTTGAGGAGATCATAATTATTATAAAATTATGAGAGGGACAAATGATGAAAATTTTCCCCTTTTCTCTTTTCCTGAAGTTAACAAGTTAATTATAGGTGTTAGGTAAGAATGGTATTTTTGATCCATTAACTATTTATAAATTATTATTTTTACCATAAATTTTTATTTTGAAGTTTTTGATCCTTCAATAATTTTTTTTTTTTTTTGGTACAATTGGTTCTTTTTTTTTTTTCAACATTAATTCATATATATGGTTCCAAAGTTATTTATTAGTGATTAATGTTAGGAATGAAGTATGGTATTTGCTTCCTAGACCTAGTATTGTGATTGTGATTGAAGCAAAGTGGATCTTTCGAAACTAAATAGATAAGTATGGGAACATTATTAGAAATGAGATTAGAGTTCTAGCTCAAGATTATACTAAGATGAAATGGATTGATTATGATGAAACATTTGCTCCAGTTGTAAGCTTGGAAGTAGTTAGATTACTTCTAATGTTAAAAGAAATTTAAGCTATTGTGAATGGATGTGAAGGTTGCGTTGTGGAATGGTTATTTGAATGAGACATTCGATTCAAAATAAAGAGAGTATATATTTCTTTTTTTCTTTTTCAAATTACCAAGAAAGTTCTCAATTATATTACCTAAAAAGAAAAAAGTAATACATACATATTATTTATATTTAAAATGATAAAAGTTAAAATCTTTATCAAATTTTGTAAATGATTAAACTGATCATGAGATCACTATATATAAAACCGATAGACATATGAAAAATATTCAATATTAAACTCCAACATATTGAAATGAAGATAAAATTCATTACTACAGAATAATAATATATCAATTTAAAAACGAAAATCCTTGAACACATGCATATAGAAGAAAGATTGCATGAAGGGAAAGAATAATTACCAAGCTCTTAATTAATTTCCCTTCTATTTTGGAAAACTATATATATAGTATACTAAAGAATAAATCAGGAGCTTGGAATGGTGATTCCCTTCTGATGAATAGACTTGAAAAAGATCACCATCCTATCTTGAGGTGGAACCACTTTCTTCACAATTGAGGGATCATTTAGGGCAGAAATCCATGAGAAAACTTGTGGGATTTTCTCTGGATCTAATAGTTTCACTCCAAGTGCTTTGTAGCCAGGCAGACCGGTGAATATTTCCATATCCAGTAATCCCGGCTGATTCTCACCATTGACTACCGGTTTCCCTTCAGGGAAAATCGTTCCTATTCCCACTTCCTCTAAAACCATTAGTTTCCCATGGATGTCTTCAAGGATCTTTTTAGGTGCCTCAGCATCTGCTGCAACTATAGACCCCATCGTTTCAAGCTGCTACAACTAAAAAAAAAAAGAGCCCAGAAGTCTTCTTGGTTAGCTATAGGGTTCGTAAAGAGGAATTTGATCACAAAAGAATAGTTAGAAATCAGGGATTGAGTACGCACCTTGTAGATATAGTTAGTCCAAAATCTTACGGTGGCTCTCACGTAAGGATAATCAGGTAGTAGTTCGGGAGTTTGATTCCAGGTTTCAACAATGTATTCAAGTATGACAAGGGATTCTGCATGGGTTTTCCATTGTGAATTTGTACGGGGACTGTTTTATGAACCAGATTATACAGCAACAGCAACTCAGGACTCGGGTTAAGGAGATCGAATACCTTTAAGTTTCAGGGCTAGTTCCACTCTCTTGACATAAGGACTAGTCCAAAACTCTAGCAACTTCACTTTCATTTCTTCCATTTTCTCTTCTATACGTCTATATATCTCATTATTTTGGCCAGTGTTGATTTTTTCAGCAAAATGGTAGTCCTTTAATAGATAATCTTTCAAGGCCTGCATTACTACTTAATTGTTTGAATGGGAAATGTTGATGTACTAATAATAAGATACTTGTTTGAACTTTATCGTTAAATACGAATGCGACTTTTTTCTTGTTATTATCATCATATTATAATCAGCATCGTGCCAATCATAGAATAGTTAGGTGGTCGCCTAAGGCCTCGATCCCTTGAAGGCCCCTAGTAGTACTATTTTATACACACATAAATATATATATGTGTGTTAATATTATATAATATTTTTTATTAATTGAATAATATATAAAAAAGTGTAATTCTTTTTAAGTTTTACTACCCTCTTCCTTATTTTTACTGTAAGTATTTCCTATTCTCGAGGAACACTAACATTATAGTACTTCTTATCTCAAAGAAAAGTGTAATCAAGTTTTATTATTCTATAATGTTTATATTATTTTTCTTTTTATTGATTTTTTATTTTCTTTATTTTATTACTTGATGTAGTAATTTTCATAATATTTGAATTTTATTTTGTTGATTATTTTATAACTCTTTTTGGTTAAATTATTTACATTTTGTTATTTTAACTTTTTTGTGAAAAATATGTCAAATAGGAAATATTAAAGTGGTTTTGACAAAATTAAAAACGAAGAGAAGGGTAAAAAAACTAATTTAGTCTCAAAATAGGGACCTTGATAAATTTGTTAGTATAAATAAAAAAGATGTTACAAATTATAATGATGAGAAAACAATAGAACAATCTTCCTCACAAGATAAACTATTAAATGAAATAAATATTGATAATAATGACAAACGAAATATTAATAGTCCCAATTTTAATAAAGAAAATGAAGAAGAAAATGTAGAAAATATTAGTAGTCCTAATTTTAATCAAGAAATATTGAAACTTTACCGAAAGATAAATTAGATAGTCTTTAAGATATTTATGATCTAGGGAAATGGGAAATATTGATGTCAAATTTAGAGATTTGATAGTAAAAAAAGGTCCAATCAGGTATACAGATTTACAATCCGAAAAGCTTCAAAAACTTGAATAACCATAATGAATGATTTTGAAACTTGAAAAGTTTGAAAAATAAAAAGACACATATATTATAAGGTTCCCTTCCTAATTGTCTCCTAAGGCCCCAAAACGGTTGGCAAAACTCTGCTTGTGATTAACCATGTCCTTGTGATTAATTACAAGACACTAAAACTATATAGGAAATGCATACATATATAATACTCCCTTGGTCCCAAATTAGTTGTCATCTAAGGAGAGAGTTTTTGTCACATATTAGTTATCTTTTACATATTTTAATGTAAAAAATAGATATGTGTATCCTTCTGTACTCTTCATTAATCTATTTTATTTGTTACTTTTTTCATAGTCATTTTTTTCAATTTTGTACCAACAAATCCTAATATTTCTAATCCTAACTTATTTTCTTTGAAAATCAAATTAATTATAAAGCGTAAAATAGTAAAAAAGTAATGTTCTTATTTTCTTATTTTCTGATAAAAAATTTTTGCATGACAACTAAATTGGGATGGGGGAGTATATCTAAGATGGCTTTCCAAGAAGGATTGAACCATAGGCGTTCTTTGACAGTTCAAAGAATGATGGCTAATAATTAAGTTAAGTCACCGTGCATTGCATGAAAAATTAATTAGACATATATGCTTCTAGAACTAAAGTATTTGTTTCCTCCTCTTGGATCTTCACTAACGAATAATACCCCGTCCCACAATATAATTACTTAACAGTTATTTCAAATAGATTAAAAAACAATAAATATATATTTATTATGTTTAAAATATCTTTTATGTTTCTTATTTATAATTCAATTGTATTTTCTCACAATAAATAGAATAGGATATTCAATGGAGGGTAAGAGTGAAAAAAAATAATAAGTGTGTATTATAAATTATAAAATGACTTATATTATGATACAAATAAAAGAGATTAAAAAAAGATATATATTTTGAGATGGAGGGAATAGTTCAGGATCCAGGTGAAGGGATCGATCTCAAGACAGACTACGAGTGTGATTGATCATTATAATAAAGCCGACTTTGATATATTAGCTTTTTTATTCCTTTCAGGTCTTCAAGATTGAGTTTTGGAATTCCAGGCTTAAATTTGGAATCTGAAGTGATCAATTTGCATTATAAGACAAATTAAAGAAGCTAAACACAGAAATTTGCTCTTTACATAGAAGCCTCCTTGATTAATGGAATCCAAATTCGAGTAAAATCGAAGTAAAATCTCTACTCATTCAAGCAATATTAATACAACATTTGATGAATGATGAATTAAGATAAACTAACATTAATACTCAATATTTCCTCAAGAGCAAAAAGTACAGCAAAGCTAAAACCAAGAATTGGGGGCCAAAGATGATACACAGATCAGTTGAGAAATAATATTTGTAATCCATCGAAGTTTCAATGTTCTGATACTTCCAGAACTCAAGATTGTTAATAATAACATCTCTATTCTGCAAAAATTCAAAAACATTCCCTGCATATATCATAGCGATCTGCAGTCTACTCCTCAATTCATCATCAACAGCCCTTGATTTGTCTTCTGAGAGAAGATCAAAACAGCTACACAAATCACTCAGAGAACCATTCACCCACTGTTTCATATCCCCAATAATCTTTTCTTGACTAGAATTACTTCTCATCATGTCCCTGCAGAACAAATTAGGAAACCCAGCAGAAGCAGAAACAGAAAGAGACCCATTCAGCTTGTGCAACGAGTCATCAATCAGTCGAGCACATTGATGCAGAGCTGACTCAGATCTTGACTCAATGGATATCAAGATCAAGGAATTGGTCAATGAAGCAAGGCCGTTGACTTCCCTACTGGCTACCATTTGGGACGTGGAGAAAATGTCATCCGGGTTGATCTTTTTGAAGCCTTTTCCAGGGATGGAAGAGGACAGGGAAGCGATGCATTCGGACGTGTGCGAAGTTGTGGAACAGAATTCTAAGACTGCCTCGTCGGTTCGCTTCGAGTTGAATTGGATTTCGGAGTTGAGGATGTTTCTGTGAATCAGGTATAAGAGTATTCCACCTGTAATCAGAGCTAAAATGATAACAACAAAGAAAAAGAACCTGATGAGGTTTCGATTTCTCCTGTGTGTGGGAGATGATGAAGATTGGTGCTCAAGAAGGTTGACTTTGCTGGCCGTATCGAAGGAATCATTGACTGAGTTCATTGCTATTTGGCCGATTGTGAGGCGAGATCTGATCCTGAATAATACTACTGACTCACATATTATCCAAAGTTCAAGTCGTAATGCTATAATATATAAATATAAATATATAAATATATATATATATATAGAGTTTGTCTAGAGAAGGCAACGTTGCTCTCTATAAGAGAAAGCAACGTTGGGAAACGATGTCGTTTTCATAGAAATGGTTTCGGACAAGAAGTTGTCTTCGGACAAGAAGTTGCTTTTCCATTCCCTTTTCTCTTCGCCATTCCATTCCATTTCAGCTCCACTGCCGAGAGAGAGACAAACATCTCGGAAGAACAAGAAACCCAGGAGAGAGACAAACATCCCGCAACGTCTTCGTCCGTGGTTTTCTTCAACGTTGGCCGACGAATCTCGGTGTAACCCAAGATTAATTTGACGCGGCTTTACAGGATGTAGATGACGGGTGTTCTAGGTTTTGAACCGAGATTGAGGAAAATCTTCAAGCCGCGACTGAATCTTCAATCTTGGGCAAATTAATCTACATCCTGTAAGAGAGCAACGTTTTTTGGTTGGCCCTTCAAAAATTTTGAAAATTTTGAGAATTTTCCATCGCTGGCCCTTCAAAAATTTTCGAAAGTTTTCTTCTTTTTTCTTTTTTCATTCGAACATAGGAGTTCTGGTAATGGGGTGTGGTTTTATTGAGCCTCTGTTTCTTTATCTTTTGTCTCTTTATGTTCTGAAATTCAAATGTTTGTTTGTTTTGGA
>JAOXNR010000001.1:16140400-16166398 GCA_028571225.1 Parsonsia alboflavescens | reverse complement strand
AAATACACTAATTCTATTTAATATGTAAAAGGATCCATACATCAATCCCATATCAGATTAAACATAAAGGACTTTCTATATGATTGTTTATAAAAGGCTCTGTAATTAACATAACAAGTATCTTCTCTCTTTCTCTCTTCCTATATTTTAACACCACACTTTCTCTCTCTATGTCTGACTATGGCTCACATAATGATTTATTCAGAGTCCTACCCAATCATATATATATACACAAATGGCTCCATTCACCATTCTATGTTATATACTTCCTCCGTCACAAAATATAAATAATTTTAACTAACTTTTTTTTTGTTATTAATTATTGTTAGTTAATTAGGTATTTGCATGTATTTTTTCTATATTACTCATCTAATAATATACTCATGAAAATGATGTTTATGCAAATGACTTATTTATAAGTTTAGTTAATCCCTCAGTTAATTTTTGTGTTGTCATTTTCATACGTATCCCATGCGGGGGATTTTCTTCTTAATATATGCTGTTTTGACCTTAGACATTTTTACAGATGTAGATCAGCAAGTAACATTGAAAAATAATCATAAATGATGAGGTTGCTATCAATTAATGATAAAATAAATTTTAAATTAAAAATATGTCTATTTTGATTCACAGTTTCAAAGACTCGGATTCCTATCAGATAGGCAAAACCTTGAAGCATGAATACTCATGAGAAACAAATTGATCAAAAAATTATGCTGCCTTCATTATATTACTAGTTGTTAAAGAACACTTCAAACAATATATAGCTAGCTAGCTTCTCGGGAATTTCTTTTAGCTGGATAATGGGAATCTAATTTCTATAGTATTGAGGCAGGTCAAGTTATAACAATTATTTCCTTCATCACATCTAGTGGATGAAGTGACGAGCGTGGAGATCAAGGATCTCGGGTTCGAACCCTATTGTCCATGCTCATAGATAAAACATTATTTGATATTTTAATGCATTATTTATTTTTTTTATTTATAAGAATAAAAAATTCATTCAACTTATTTAATTAAATAATGATAATATATTAATAAATAATATTGTGAAATATAACCAAAATAAAATAATTTACATATAATATAAGTTATCAATATCAATAATAATTTATAATGAAATTTAAAATTGTATTAATTAATATGAACTTAATTATTTGAAATAATCTTAAAGGTAAACAAAATATTTTATTTTTGAAAAATAATTATTAATAATACAAAAAAAATTTTAAAAAAATGTTTTGAATTTTTTAACTTTTATTTTTAAAAAAATTAATTTGGACTAATGATGAGTAACCGATTAAATTACTTTTTCGCTTTTCCGTGTATCACACGGGTCTTATACTAGATCTAAAAGCCATGATATATTACAACGATTGGATGCTTTGAATCCTTGAGTTATTAAACCATTAATGCAAGTGAATTTGGAATTCAATATCTCATTTTAACTCTGACCAATTTTATTAAAAGAGTTGACTCATTTCATTTTCAATATAACAATATCAATTCCTTTGTAAATTTTTTTATTAAATATAGAATGAGACATTTAATTTTGGACAACTTCAAATATAAATATAGATATTTAATTAGTATAATATTAGAACGTTTATATATACTCATCATGTATATCCTAAACTCTTTGGAGGCCGTCTTCTTTAATTTGTATTTGTCTTTTCTATAATTAAGGTAATCAAATGAGTGGGAATCCACTAATATTTACTCTATTACATTTCAATCTTAATTTCCCGGAAAAGACACATCATCCCCCCCCCCCTCCTTTTTCGTTGTCCTCGTTGATAAAGAAGACACTGCATTAGAACGTCAAGATCTTTTTTTGGAGTTATGTCGGGCCGAAGGTTGATATTCTTATTGTCCTTTCTGGTGTTGGACTATAACAATAATTAATTAATTAAATTAATTAATATATATACTTCCTCCGTTCTGATAATTAAATGTTCTAGTTTGATTTGCACTCATTTTAAGGGAAAAAAATTTGACTTTATTCATTTTTAAATTATAATATTAATTTTTTCAGTAGAATTTTATCTAATTTATTAAATGAGACATTCACTTTTAGATGACTTAAAATGGAAAATGAAACATTCAATTGCAGACAGAGGAAAATGGAACATTCAATTGCAAGTTGTTATTTGTCTAATTACCCGAGGATAACTTAATAGCAGCCATCACTGGAATGGAATTAGTTGAACTCGCTAGTCGTTATGTTACTTGCAATGACCTCATTCAAAAGAAACTTTCTAACTTTAGAGTTTTTACTTGTCAAATTTCCATGGTCATCTTTAAATTTTTTTAAATAGTTATCTCAATACAAGACACGATCCAATCATACATATACCAATTAAAAAAAAAAAAAAATTCAATACAAAAGAAAAAATACTTCCTCCGTTTAAAACTGAATGTCCTCATTTGACTTTATTAAAAATTAAAAAAAGTGTTTGACCTTTATATAGTGTACAATTTTATTCTTCTCTCTTTATATTAGTAGTGTGATATTTAAGTAATAATAGTTGTAAATCCGAATATCATAAAATGAAAAATGAGACATTAAATTTGAGGCGGAGGGAGTATATATTATTGAATGGATAGAAACATGATTTGGATGATGATAATTATTTTTAATTTTTTTATAGGAGTAAATTTTATCTTTTTATTGTTGAAAATGTAGGATTCGGCTGTATCTTACCTGAAACTTACATATGATGATGGCTTTCGTTTTGTTCTGAATTTAATTCATAAAGTAATTCTTTAAAATTAAGATAAAGAAAATTAGAAAGAAACTATAACAAGGTCAAATGTCTGCCTCATTGATGCAATCTCACTTCCAATATATATTTTTATTCTTAAATCCATATATTTTTCTATTATTTCTAGTTGACGAATTTAGTTCAAAGGAAAAACCAGTAAAATAATAATTGAGTAATTGAAAAGGTATAAGATGTATTAAGATGGACCTAATTCGGAGAACAGGTCATCCCATGAGAAACGGACAATTTTTTAAAAAAATAATCAAAACAAGCAAAGAAAAAAATTTTATAAAAAAAATTTCCAGGGACCTTTTTATTAGTTTTCTTTTAATTTTAGGCCAACCGGACCATGGTTGTCCTATACACCTTTCATCCAAAAATAAATATTCCATGTTCTACTTTTGATTATTCGGAGTTGAATGTCTTATTTCTTACACTAGTAAAAATTTTATTTAGAAAATTGATAATACAATGTGTTAATGAACTAAATCAAACTTTTTTGTTAAATGCACGTGCAAGTCAAACTTGGATATTCAATTTCGGACAAAAGAAATATTTGGAAAAATCGAGTTTTTTTAATTATTTTTTTATTTTTAACTTTTTAACTTTTTATCTTCATTGGGTGTTTTTTAGGATGTATTTCAAATGGAGTTAACTTCTTGAGGCTTTAAGAGAATAGAATATTGCACTGTTCTCACACAAATATATTTTCTAAAAGTCAATTGATCTCATTTTCGTAAGATCGTCATGGAAAGTTAACTCTATTTGAAACACGAAAATCTCGAAAAAATAAAAATAAAATTCTGAATATCTCTACATTGAAGACAGCTAACAATAAATAAAGCAAGTGATCAGTCAATTTTTCTCTCATCAACTTCTTTCAATCACAAGATATTTATAATTTTTTAAGGAATAATTTTTGTTGATTTGCAATTGAAGAATATGTTAATTGGTGGCACGGTTCTTAATGTCAACCTTATTTGTTCATTAGAATATGTACAATTTGGACTTCATGCTACCAAGTCTAGAATATTATAATCTTACCAAAGTACATTAAAAAAGAAAAAAAAAATTCTAGTTCTATGAATTAGAAAAAAAAAAATTCTAGTACAACGGGAGGACAATCATTAATTCAATTTTCTTTTATTAAAAGAAAATAAATTGGTCTAAAAAGCTTATATAGTTTGTACACATAAACTATTGACAAATGATGAAGTTTATCATTTAGTAGTTTTTCTTTAAATGACAAAAAAAAAAAAAAAAATTTAAGATAAATCTTTGAAAACAATCCATAACAATAAAATTTAGGGGCAATTTTATTTTAGTATCAAAATGGATAAGGCTTTTTAAAATTTGACCACACTAACTTATATAAATTTTAACCAAGAGAATACTTTTTGGACCATACTAACTTTGGAATATGCAGGATATACAAAACAACCCCCACCAATTCATACAAAAAAATCAAAGATACGAGTTGTTGGTTATGCAGTTACAGGATGTTGGTTGAAGTTTAACTCAAAATGCTCCATATAGAAAATCTAATGTTTGGGTTATTGGTTATACTCTTATAGGTTATTTCGAGACTATCTATGTGTTGTGTATGTTATCCTTGATAATGTTATATCTTATGGATTGTTTCATTGCTTGTATGGGTTGTTCATCAACTGTGTACGGGTCGTTTATTACTTCCATATATGAAAATTTGGTTGTTCATTGACTATGTACAAATTGTATCCATTTAATTAAGATTTAAAGATTGAAAGATTGCAAGAGAATTTGTTCTAAAATTATTTTTAATTGGAAAGAATGTTCAAGAGTGATATATATATTAAGTTTTAATTTGATTGTCATGTGGATATTAAGTTTGAGTCTAATATTGTTATTATGCAATATATATAGAAGGAACATTCATAGAATAAAGTGTCTTATTAGCAGTAAACAACCGGTAACCTTTTAAAAAACAATCCGCATAAGTTAATTAGACAACTTATATCACTTTTAATCAATTTGTAACCCCTTAAAAACAATCTGAATAAGTTAATAGACAACTCATATCACCTTTAAAAAATTATTTTATACATCAAACTCAAATATTTTATATGTTATATTTGATCTAAAGTTCTATTTTGCATTTACATGTAGGAAGAATTTTCATTCAATTATGGTTGGGATGTTATACATTTGGCAGAAATGTTAAAGAGTCATATAAGATTGAAGATGTATTTTTTCCCCTTCAATCCATTACAACACATTGTTTCATTATCTTCATCAAACCAAGATAGATCAAATCAAATCATAGATTTGCATCGGTGCCCTAAGTACCATCTTCCCATTTCTTACCAAATGTCAAATATAGTTGAACCATTTTTGAATACCTGAAATTAAAACAAAATTATAACTAACAAACATTTAACTAAACAATCCATAAAACTTTGCAACAACTCATAAGACTTTTGAAAAATTCATACAACTTTGTAATATAGCCTGATCAATACATAAATTGCACAAAAAAAAAATTGACAGTATAATTCATAAAGCTTATAGACAACCATATATCCTTCCAAAGAACTGTATTACTTCAAAACAATTGTACAGTTGGAAGCAAAAGAACTGCACCAAAAGCAATATATAATGACTACAAACAACCATATATCCTTCCAAAGTACATAGATAACTCACACACAACTTTTTCCTTCATAAAGATTCAATCTTTGTAAAAAAAAAAGAAAAAAAAGAGAAAAAAATTAGATTCTTTTTTAAAAAACATAAAACAAAGTGAACATGGGCCAAGACTTGTTGTGAGGCATGTACAACCAAGAAAACAAAAAAAGGTGAAACCTCTAGAAACCCTATTTTGATAATATACTCAAAACACAAAAAATAAAAATATCCATTCATTTTTTAAGATGAAACCAACCTTTTTCCTTTATAAGATTCAATTTTTGTAAAGAAAAGAGAAAAAAAAAAATCAAATCATACCATCTTTCAAATAACGCGTAATACTTACAAGTAATCATTCGTACTACCTTCACAAATAACCAGTGTTATTTCAAAACAGTTTATACAGTAGGAAACAAAAAAACTGCATCAAAAATAACATTTTCTATTAAAAGAAATTCAATTTTTGTGAAGAAAAGAGAAAATAAATCAGATCTTTCAAAAAAAAAAAAACATAAAACAATGTGAACATAGGCAAACACGGGATGTAGGAAGTCATATACAACCAAAAAAATAAAATAAGGTGGAATCTTTCGAAATTCTAAATTTATAATATAACTCAAAAACATAAAAATAAAAATACACATTCATTTTATAAGATAAAAAAACCAACATTTTTTCCATGAAGATGCAATCTTTGCAAAAATAAATGGAGAAAAATGAAAGTTTTCTTGGGTTGTGGGGGGGAGCTAAGCTTAGAATGGAGAGGGTTGTGTTGTGTGGGTTTGAACAATCTAATTATAATATAATTTGAAATGTTTTAGTTGTGATGTGAAAAGGATAGTTAAGTAATTTCACACCCAAAAATAGAAATATTTTAAATGTTTTAAAGGGATATCATATTTTCAATTGAGGTACAAAAATGGATATCCGGTGCAATTTCCATTAAAATTTATTTTTCTTTGTGGGAAGATTTTCTTCTAGTTATTGGCCCTGTTTTAAGGCTTTCATGGGTTTTCGATTTGGGCTGTTCATGATGAGTTCACGTATCCATAATCTGTTTCCCAAAGTACTCTATGTGCCTTTTATCAGGCCGAAGTATACCCAATCAGTTACCGAGTACCGATTATATATATTTTTTTGTTATATATTGCACAATTGATTTTTTTTACCTTTTCCTTTTCAATTTTTATTGATTTTAGTGGGTGATCATTCACTTATATACTCGACCGTTTGAGTTGTCAATTCCACGGCTTTTGTTCGGGTGCCACTTGAAGGGTGATGGAGATGATCTAGCTTTTCAAAACATGAATTCTAGCATAAATTATTCATCAAAGAAAGAAATATTTCACTAAATAAATGGTTTTTAGTGCAGGATTTCAATTTCTCGGACAATCTCGAATTCTGCTGAGGGATATTCGTCTAGAAAGCCAGGTTTAATTTATGATATTTATCTGAAAAAGGTTTTTTTTGCAGAAAGATGTGACCTTAGCGGTTCAATGACTAGTGTTTCATCCATACCTGTGAAATTTCAATCTCTTATCTTTTTCCTTGATTGTCTAGTTAAAGGGTTGTGCGCTCAGCTTTTGCAGTAACTCACAGTTGAACAAAATTATATGTTGTTTATTTTAATGCAGTGGTGCCCTAATCATATATGGATAATCCTGTTAGTTCATCATAATAAGCTGTTCACTGTGATGCCTTTCTCAAATGTTTGGACTATTGCACCTATCTGATATGACTCACCGTGAGCCTCATGTATATCATGTGCCTATTGCACCTATCTGATATCACTCACCCTTTTAGTTTGCTTATGTATAAGTTTTCCCACTTATGAAAATATGCAGACGAATATCAACTTTGATACAAGGGTGAAGTGGAAGATACTAATTTGAATTTTAATTTTGCAGTCATTTTTGGAGTGCTTGGGTCAATCTCCTCAACATGTCCTGCATAATCCATTTAGATTACCTGAGTGGTCATTGATGCACAGTTCCCCATTGTTACTCTTCTTTTGTTATCTTTGTTTCTCTGTGCAAGTACTGCTTTGCATAATTTTAGTCCTGAAAACTGCATTTCTAATTTTCCATTCTATTGAGAGTTGGGTCAGATTTGTTTGCAGTTATTATTCCATCCATTCTTTGTGACTATTGTTTTACTATATGGAACTTCATGATGCCAAGTTCTGGTTAGTTCTGAAGGTTCCATCACATGGTTCTTGATCATGTGCCTTGGGGAGAAAGCCCTGGAAAAAATCTTGATCAAATGTCGCTCAGATATTTACATAAAGTCCAGCACGTTCCAGATTATGGTAGTTAGGGTATCTTATTCAGATGTTGCTCTTTAACTTTTGCAATTTGCCACTGAGGCTTTGCTTTTCATTGGCAATTGAAGAAATACTCGAGGATGACAATTATGAAGTTGTGGCAAGAGACATATTCAGTTCTTTGCAAGTATCGATCTTGTAAGAACAAATTTGTTAGCATCCCTTTAGTCTTTTTGATTCATGTATGGAAAAAAATAACTTATTGCTTCTAGTTTTAATCACCTGAACCTTTTTCCACTCAAAATTTTGTTGTGTCCTCTGATAGTTAACAAGGTAGCAGTTGTCATTGGTATTGGATGACATTGAAAGAATATATGCACATTTAATAGATGCAGTGATTTCAAATGATATGCTATTCTTACAAGTAATAATCTTATATATCCATTTGATGGCCAAACTTTGATATAGTTATTGTTTATTCATCTTTCCGCTGTTAATCTTTGGGGAAATATATTTACATTTCTTTCATGTCCAGAAATTGTTTTCTTAGATTTAATGGATTGAGGTTTGGTAGGCTGTTATTGTATGGCATATTTATGACATCCCGAATTGTTGACTTAGTTTAGGAAGAAGTGGCATTACATGTTGATGTCCCTAATACAGTGCATTCTGACTATAAACAGAGCTCGATTTCATTGTCAGATAACAAGAAAAGGTACTCACAGATTGATACACAATGCAGCATTATGTTAGATGCTTTCAAACCTTTGTTGGTTTTCGAGCTGTTTAATGTTTCACCTTCCTTTTCGGTCAATTGTATAGTCAAACTTGAACTCCATATCCGCCTGCATCCCAAATGTTTATGAGGAAGCATATCCATATGCATATTAGTCCCTGTCAAAGCCATTAGTTAGAATTCTATAAAGTATGAAAACAATTTGGGAAAGACTTTGTACCATTTAATGACTCTTTGTTGCTTGTCAAATCTCTGAAATTGTACAGAAATTTCTTTCTAATAATTGAAATGCAGAAAAATCGTGAGATGCTTCGTCTGGTGGAAATGATCCATCCTGAGAATGAGATGGCATTTCTATGTGAAACGCATTTATACTAAATGAAAAACACGAGGGTGTTTGGTTAACTATTTTTGACTTGAGAAGTTTTGTTGGCGTTTGGCACCAAACTTGTACTACAATTGTCATCTGGGGGCTGCTTTGCAAGGTCAAAGAACAACACTTTTTTCTTTATAGTCTGCATGTTAATCACACCTTGTCTTCCACCTGGCAAATCTGTGAATCTAGTACTCCATTAATTAAAATTTGACATTATCCCCTCCCCCAACAAAAGGGGAAAAAAAAAAGAAAAGGATTACTAGTTCTCTCACCATTTGATTAATCATCATCAACGACATTAGCCGTAACTGATCTTAAAGAATTGCTTATGGCACTAATTTTGGTGCATTTCTTTTACTTCTATGTATATCTACAAACAAAATCTTGATTTTGCAGGAAGTTATTGGCAAATCTGTCCATGGAATCACACATATATGCTGGGCTGAGAGCAAGAACAGCTAGTGCTCCACAAAATCACTGGTTAGCATAAAGTGGGAACAAAGCTTTATTTGCTCAGCCATGTACCACCATCTGAGTTCTTTTCCTTTGCCAAAACTTAAGTCATGCAGGTTTTTCTCCTCTTGGAGATCCAATAGTACTGGGATAGGGACATCAGAAGCCATGAAGCTTGTCTGGTCTTGTCCTAGAGAGATCATATACAACATATGTCCTGTGCCAAAACCATGTTAAATTCCCAGAAAGCTACCAACGAATCACTAAATTGAATTCATGAGACAAAAGTACATCAATGTAGCCACTGAAAATGACCTATAAAATCCCAGTTTTGAACAGAGAAGAGAAACTACATTTACTTTCCTCAGGTTTCCCAGAAAATTTTCCCTTTGAAATCATTCTTTACAAGATCAAAAAACATGATTCTCATCTTACATCAGTGCTCCAAGATTTGGGGATAATAATTCAGTACTCCAACAACATTAAAGAACTCAGGCTTCTCTACTTCTTCAAGCCATGCATATTCGGAGTCCTCGTCTTGTCCAGGTGGCAATCCGGAAGTGCCTGAAAATCAAAAGGCAGTCAATTAATCAAAATTCTTGACCAGAAATGTTTGTACAGAACAAATTAAAGGAGAGATTTCCAATTATAACCTGGAGGATATCTTGAAAAAGGAAAATCTAGGTAGTATGTACAGTGGCGGCCTTCAGATTCAGAATAAGGTGGACCGAGAACGTCTAACATTGCACAGGGAGTCAAAGCCCTGAAACAGTGCATGTTGCCTCCTGCAGCAGGAAAGAGTACAGAGGTATTGCATGGTGCAGTGATCTCTGAATCAACATGAACTTTTGCCGGTCGGATTCTTTGTTGCTGATCTACAAAACCACAAGACCTAGACATAATTAAACTCAAACAAAACCTCAACTTCCCCAAGAAAAATTATCATCAAACCAAGAAATATTGCAACCTACGGTTTCTAATCTGGTCTGCTTTCTGCAGGTTGATGTCGGTTGCTGAGCCATCCCCCCAATCGTATGACTTGACATGCATTGTCCCAAATAGGAGCTTGCTGAAGACAGTCATGTTTGGATGATCATGGAGAGGAATAACTGCAGATGGTGGCAAGCAGAAAATCCCAATCTACTTGCGATAATGCAAACACATGTAAGTTTATTATAGAATACATATATTTTTGCATTGTTTGCAATAGAGAGAGAGAGAGAGAGTGAGAGGGAGAGAGTACCGAAAATTTGTTGCATTCATATATGTGAACATATGTAATCCGTTGAGTTCCTTCACCATTATCGTTACTATTAGTTCGTCCAAAGAAGGGCATATTTGGGGCTAGATCGACATCTTCTGGTCTCATGCCATCTATATATAAACATAAATATTCAGAATGGAATATCGACGAAAGAGACAATCATGTAGTAATACTTAAATTGGATCGCAGATGATTTCATATTCTTACATAAAAAACAAAGAAATACAAGATACTTGGTAATTGAGACCTATATCTTTCTTTATATTACCATGATACAATCAATCATCTAGGATTTACTTCTTTCATATTTTCTTGAATCCCTTTACCAAGCTTTCTCTCCTTCTACAAATCTTTAACTATCATCTCAAGATTCAGAAAACCCTCCAGAACACCATGGCACCAAATCATGGGATTATCCCAGTAACATCCCATTGATCAGAAAATAAAAAAAGAGAAGAATAAAAGAATAAATCTTGCATACACTTGAAAACTATATAATATATAATCAGCTGAAATCACATAAAAAAATTGTGGGTTCTTTCTCAGACCTGTCAAATCACAAAGGTTAGTAGTGCAAATATATTTATAATCATATGTTATAAATCAAACCATTACAATCCTAGTTGTCATCTGCACAATCAACACTATAAGAATAACAAAAATTCAAACAATTATACTTGTATCTGTCAGACAAAACACTCATGAACTGAAAGTTTAATATTTTCCATATTTGGAAAGGTACGACAACAATATTCATGATGTGTTAACTACAAAAACATACCTAGGAAAGACTTGAGCTTCTCAATATCATCAGGTGGCGGAATATAACCGGCACCACCGTTTCCAAAAACTTCCCGGCAAGTCTCGTACAATTTCTGAACGACGCTCACCATTATTATTTCTTTCTTACATCTCTTCCTCGTATTCTTCTTCTTGGTTTTCTCCCCAGATGATGATTCTGAGATACTCAAACCTCTCTTTGAACTCGACCCAATTTTCATGCAGATGGAAGAACTGATGAAAGATCATACAGAACTTGATTCTATAATATATATGTACCAAACTAACAGTACTGTAATCAATAATATATTATCTTTATAACTTGGGTTTCAAGTTTCAAGAGATCTGTTCATGAGCAGATTTTCTGGCTATGGCCACGGGAAAGATGTGGGATGGGGTGGCGTGGGGGTATCCGTTAGGTTGAATTTTATATTTGCAACTACATATAAACAGCGGTAGCTGAGAGAGTCAAAGGTTACAAAACCAGGGGCTTTGGGAAACATTAATCCAGTGTGCTACTTAGGCCAGAAAGTGGATTTTAAATTTTTTATATGTATTTAAAGATAATTGACTAATTATTAAAAAGAAAAACATTGCTGACATCTAGCTGGCTTTGTTATTTTGAAAAGAAAGATAAAGTTGCCTGCAATTAGTTCTGATTTTTCTTGAGAAAAAAAATGTATAAGATATGAGTTGGAAAATGCTGCTACTTTTATAAAACTTAGTATATTCGAAGTATACGAGGTATATGGTTCGTACTATACTTAAATATTATCGTATAAATTATATTTCCTCCATCACTAAATATAGGGTCCAGATCTACTGTTACACGAGTCTAGATCTCTCATTACACATTTGTGTATCACTCTCTTTTATCTTATTCATATACTTCATTTATTATCTTTTAATATATTTTAATATTAGAATTTAAGAATCTTATTTTTTTAAGAATATGTGTTAAATTTAAGTAAGTGACATACAATTATATAATAGGAGATCCTTATCCCAATTGACATTTGTGTGTCACTCCCTACAATACTTCCTTTGCTTAGAATTGAAGGTCATTTATTTTTATTTGTTCGAAATTGAATATCTTATTTTTAAAACTAAATATGTTTTTATCATAAAATGTCGTTATCATCCCCTTATATTTATTGATTTATGTCTACTTACATAATATTCCACCACTAATTGCATTAATGAGAAGGATAAATTACTAACTTTGTGAAAGCCAAAAGGATTCCTTAATTTTTGATATAAGTCAAAATGAGATAGTCAATTGCAAAAGGAGAAAGTTTATGCAAAATTTTTATTAATATAACAAAAAGGGTAACACTTGTCCAAAATGTGTACTCGAAGATTCATAGCCTATAATATAAAAAGGTATTGTACATTTCATAAAGCGTGTTTTTCAAGATTAACTATCAATGTTTTTATTCTAGAAATATTAAAATTTTAAACTAAATTTTATATATAATTTATTTAATTTAAATTTTCATATCTCATTTTGCCCACTTGGGGCATCCGGTATCCAACCATTCAGACGGAGTGGAATCCATAGTCTTGTACTTATTCTTACTGAACAGAATTTTGGACTAATTGTATTGGGTGCATCTGGGAAGAGGGTTTTCAGTTTTTAAACACTGAAAACAGACTCAAAAGTCATTTAGACAATTAATTTAGCCTCAATTTTTAAACATTTTTTGAAAACTTAACCCTCAAATCAGAAAACTTCTCCTCCCTATTTTTGGATTCTAAATGCACTGTACACTTAAAGAGATTGAGATTTCAAAACCTCTCTAACGCAAAATATTCTCTTCTTTTTGCCTTTCCGAAATCACATTGACGAAGCCTCGAAGAAAGAGACTTCCCACTCCTGTTAGTGAGAGAGTGACCACAGTTCGTCACCAAATAAGCATTGATTCAGCCACCTTGGACTTTTGTAATCCTCCACAGCAGCCTCGAAAGAGCGTCTATCCAAACTTTTGCCACAGAGATGTTCAAGGAGATTGGAGTAAATTCCAAGCATGTCTTTACCTACGGTACCTTTGTAATCCTCCACAGTGTCCTCTCCTTCTCTTCTCCCATTTCTCTTTTACATTCAACCAGGTCTAAGATTTGGCGTTGCCACCAAAATTGAAATCAATGGCAGGAATTGAATCGGCACATCATCAAATTCAACTCAGTCTCTCGACGGATTTCCGTCGCTTTCATCTGATATCTCATGAAGGGTGGCTCTAAACGCACACACAATTGGCAGAACACCCTGATTTGGTGTAAACTCTATCATCTTCCAACCATAAGAAACAATTTCATCAATTATGGCATTAACAAGATGAGCAGGAACTCCCATGCAACCAAAAAGAACCCGAAACAAGATTTCCTGAGCTTCTCGCTCTTTCCTTAACAGGGTATACTTCTTAACCCATATAGATTTCATCTTCATTGGACTCAGTGGCTCTACTTTTGGGCATGGTTCATCGTCGTCGTCCAATTCTTTTGCAGCATGTAAATTATGATTCAAGACATAATTCCTCGACCGAATCTGAATGAAGAATGTATTGGTCGGCAAAGATTTTGCCTTCGGAATGATATTTTCTGCTCGGGAAATTTTCCAATCGTAAATATAAGCCATTTGACAGTAATTTTACGTAATTCTAATATGCCTTTGTGTATTTGTATAAGAAAAAAAATTCATCAATTCCTATTTCATTTAGGAAAATATACTTTCCTTTTCCTTTTCAAGTTAATATTCCCATTTCCTGTAAAGAAATAGAAATATATAACCTGTGATATAAATGTACTCCCTATTCCTATTAGGAAATGGAAATGAATTATATATATAATAAATTGAATTATCTATAAAATTATATATAATATTATTTATGTATCTTAAATTTCGGCTCACAAACTTGAAAATTGCTTGAGCTGAATGATGTTCGACGTAAAATAAATATTAAAGGTAACTACCAATTTAACCACTCATTTTTCAATCATATCAATTTGATCATTTAATTTTTTGAATTTTCGATTCAATATTTTCGATATGAAGAGAAGTTGGACTTAAGATGAAAAGAATAATTTTCAATATGAAATTAATATCATTACCATAGTATATACTTCATCTATTCGAAATCGAACGTTTTATTTTGATATACACGAATTTTTAAAAATAGTTTGATTTATTTTATATTTAACTTTGTAATGCCAATTTTTTGGTAAATGTTTAACTGATTTAGGATATGTAATATTTAAGAACATATGATCGACTTCAAAATAGGAATGCATTCAATTTCAGACAAAGAGAGTATTAACTAATACTCCCCCTCTCCTTAATAATAGTATGTTTATAATTATTTTGTCAATATTAAAATAAAGTTTTTATTTCTTTCAAATATCTCTATTGGAGAAGAACATTACGAATGGAAAAAAAAATGTTTTATAGAAAAAGAAAATAAGAGACAATATATAAAAAATAAATAAATAAATAAAAGGTAAAGATGAACAATTTATCATTATGAACATGGAAAGTACTTTCTTTTAAGGGAAAGTGAATGAAAAAAAGACTATAAAAATGGTAGATTTAAGGCTGAACTTTTTTTCTTTTATTTTTTCTCTCCCATAAATCTTGTTAATCGGTTTCATTTCCTTCAATGAATAATAGGATATAGCTTCGGGGACATTTCAGTAGTTGGAATGAAGAGTGTACAGATCATAGATGTAGAGTTTGAATTCCACTTTCAAACTTCTGAATTAGTAAAATGTTGAGATAGGTGAAAATTGATCGAATATTATTAAAAAAATTATTAATAATAAAAAAGAAATAATAATAGGATTTAGCCAAGGTGACGTGCGCCCAAAAGAGTTGGGCCATTTGGCCATATTTAATTTTTTGTAATCTGATTATTAATAGTATAAAAATATAATATTGAAAATTTCCACCCTTTAGGCGTGCTGAAACCAACGCATTCAGCAGTATGATGAAATTGTACGCGCAAGAAATATATTATCTTCTTCTGTAGACGACGAATTCAGAAGATTGACAGTTCCGCGGAATTGCACATGCATTTGCCTTTGCCTCGGGATCTGCGAGTTTTGTTTTGAGAATGAAGCAGTAAAAGAGCAAGAAACAAAAATCTCTAATAATAATAATAATAATATACTAATGTTAATACTGCACAATAATCAAATTTTTGCTTAATATAATAAGAATAAAAATTATTTGTTAATTAGTTAATTTGTATTAAATAAACTACATGCAGTACTCGTGTTTCTTACTTAAATAACTTAGAATAATTTTTAATTGAGAAAATTCTAGAAATTAGTTTTATTAAAGTAATTAATTGCCAACTAAACTTATATCACAAGTTATTTCTTCATCTTTTGGAATTAAATATTTAAGTAATTATTATTTTTATTGTTAAAGTATTTAAGTTTAATTTTATAAGTTAATATCATAAAAAATATTTTATTAAAAAATTATTATATATTTACATTTTTAAATAAATATATATGTATATATATCTAAAAAAATAAAAGAAGAAGAAAAGGGAATTTAAGTTTAGACCATGCATCAACTCTTAGTTATGCTTGCAACACATCCATATTTAAAATGTACTTTTGATTTAAAGAACTTAATTTTTCAGTCTATGTTTTTATTTCATGTCTAAAAAAGTAATGCACACATCTTTCTAAAAAATAAAAACATTTTAAAATTCATATTTCAATAATAAATAAACCTCAATTCTGATTACCTTTTACAATGAGTTAATTTCCTTTAAAATTAAAAATTTTAAAAATTTGATTTTAAAAATGAAACAGTATAATTTAATTTGTACCAAACAAATTCTCAAGTAGTAAAGTATTAGCCTTCTGAGGATGTGATTGAGTGGTTCAAAAATTAAGTTTGTATAATGCAAATCATGTGTTTAATTCAATCTTACTGTATACTTCAATATTGATGAATTGTAACTCCTAATAAAATAACGAAGATATTTTTTTTCTTTTTTTAAAATAAAAGTAGTTGAGTATTATCGGAACAATAATAGGTTCAGAAAGTGACAAGAAAGCCGAAGGATCCCAGTATTTCAGAAGTCTCGATGATATTTTATAATGGGTCAACTTGAGCGAAGGATTCGAATCAAGCTGCCGATTTCTTTTGCCATTTCAAACTTAACCCTATTATTTTATTCGGTAAAAGTACAAATCTGTAGTAAATGAAATGAAAAGACAACGTCACATCACACGTACCACCTCCCCCCCTGAATTTAAATTGGAATAAAAAGTATAAGAAGCATTTGAATTTTTTAATTTTTTAATTTAAATACTCTAATTTTTTAATTTTTTTTTTTTGCTACGTTTGAGCACTTGAATTTTTTAAACGCATCGAAGAAAGTACTTCCATCCAATTTTGGCATTAACGATGGATGGAAGGCCCTCACATGTGCACCAGGTGACCTCTCTTAATGATATTTTTGAAATTTTTGCTCAAACTTAACAAAAAATAAAAGCTTGAATGCCTAAATCAAAAAATTAAAAAAAGTTCATATACTTTTGACACTTTAAATTATCGAAATATTCTAATTATTTTTTACGTCATCTTTTATTTCACAAAATATGGGAGTAATATATATTCGTCGATAAAGTATTTTTAAGTTTTAATATGTCGTTTTAGGTTTTATTAATAAAATATATATTTAAAAATATAAGCGTCTATTTATTATATAAAAAATATAATAAAAGATTCAAAACCTTATCGGACTAAGATTTAATTATATTTACTCTCTAATTATTCTTTGTCTTGCAAGATATAAATTTATTTTAAGAATATATATTTTTTTTAATTCCCAATTCTCCTCTTTCTCCTTTCTCCTTCTTGGGATATGGTTAGTTTCTCTCAACTTTTTCTCACGATATTTTAAACTTAATTTCTGTCGATCTCAACATTAATTGCTTAATATTTATTGAGTATCAAATAAAAAAAATTTAAAAAGAAAATTAATTACATTCTCCATTAATATATAAAAAAATCATCTCTAACTCACATAATTAAAATTATGTAAATTGTGTTACATTGTTGACTTTTACAAGGATATTAGTTATCTTGTAAGATCAAGTCTAAAGAAAGATGAATATGACCCAAATATACATAAAAGCATCTTTCATTTGAAGTCGTATGTGAAAATATATAAAACTCTATACAAGAACTATAATTAATATGAATTCCTCTAGATTTGTGTATATATAGATATACTTACAGTTCATATTTTTATTCAAGAAGTAGCTACTAGCGAAGCCAAGCCAAGAACAATTCTCCATATCTCTCCATCAATGGCTGCTCCCTCTGTTCATTTTGTTTCTCATTTCACAGACCTTCAAAGGAAACAATACTACTTCAGCTCAAGTTCTTCCAATAATAGTCTTGTTAGAAGAAAGTTTTCAAATATCACCAGCAAAGTAAGTGTTCAATATTCTTCTTCTCTTCAATGTTTTGTGTTCTTGGAATATATATGGCTGGCATGGAGATCAGCTTAATTAATTGGCTTTAATTTCTTGGAACAGAGATATATATCGTGTTCACTGAACGGGTGCAAAAATGGGGATGACCCATTAAGAGCTCCGGTTGGGACCATCGAAACCCGAACTCTTCCGGCTGTTTCTACTCCGGCATCGGCCGTGGAACGCCTTAAATCCGCCATTACTAACTTGAAACGTTCCGGTCCTCCTTCTGCAGATTCTGGGATCATCCGTCTTGAGGTAATAATTCACCAGGCGAATGTACAGCATAATATGAATCTGAATATAATACCACCAAACTGCATCAATTGTGGAACATGATAACATGAATATGAAAGGCTTGTATTATGTACAACATGATGCAAGCCTTCCTCTGTCGGTGACAGTTTGGTTATTGATATTTTGTTTTATTATTTTTTGGTAAAAACGATATAAATCACAATGAATTACGTAAAAATTGAAATAGGAGAAAAAAAAAAGGAAACAGTAATGCTAAAAAAATAGACTTAATAAATTTTGAAAAAAATAACTTTGTCTTTTAAGAAAAATAATTGTCTCAAATGATTTTATTATGTCACCTAAAGGTTAGGATCAAATGATCCGAAGATGAGATCTACATATCACATGTTTGGTCTTATTACATTTTCACGCCTGATGACTTATATTTTGTAACGAATCAGTTGAAATGCGTGTGAAATAATATTGAGATTTAGTTCAATTCATAGTCTTTCATAAATAACGGTTACAGGTTAAAAAAACTGTAAAAAGATATTTTACTTTGAAATTCTTAACATATTTCAAATTTTATTTTTAAACAAAAAATTAAATTATTTATAAATATCATCATTTTTTAAAATTTTATTTAATCAATTTTTATTTTTTAATAAAGTACTCTAAATCCACCTGATGGATAATGGAAAAAAAATATTTTAAATAAAAAAGTTATAAAGGATGGAAAAATTAACAGGAAACGAATTATAGAAGAAATCTATTACGCGTAAATTTTCAATGGAATATTATAGAACATAATATTTTTTTATACAGGCCAACTTTTTAATTACTTTTTTTGGCAATTATTAACTTACTTTTTTTGTTTTTTTTTGAGAGAAGGTTAATGGAAGTGAAATGATAGACAAATGATTAATATCTTTTTTAGTTCAATTTTAAATATCTTCTTAATTGTTTGTGGGTGTTGGTCTAAAAGGTGCCCATTGAAGAACCTATTGAAGCACTGCAATGGCTTCGGTCCCAAGACGAAAATCTTCTCCCGCGATGCTATTTCTCCGGTAGAAGCCGAGTCACAATTTCTGATTTTACAACAACTGAGACCGTAAATGCGAATGGACATCTTCAACATATTTCTACTTCAGCTGATGATAACAAGCTTGTGAGTGTTGCTGGGGTGGGCTCTGCAGTGCTCTTTCGAAGTCCCAATCCATTTTCATTCGATGATTGGCTTTCGATTAAGAGGTATAATACTTAATGTTGCACAAGATGGAAAATTTTTGTCGTTCTTGCCTCTCTCTGATGATTTTGTAGCTGGGTTTTTGTAACTAGCATTTCCTTTATTTGTATGCTAGTTATCTCGAAAATATCAAATAACGGCTATCAAAGAATTTCTTTTTCGGCATTATTTGAGAGATAGTAGTGCTGCCGTGCATATGAAGTAGTCTATAGTCTATAGTCATGTGCTCATAGCCGTTGGGGGTAGGGAATGCATGGGATTAAAATTACAGCTTCAACCATGGTGCTTTCTGTGTGAAAATTATTTTGTTTGAGCATTGATGAAATAGAAGATCTTCAAGAATTGAGAAGAAAATATATATGTTTTTGATCAAAGATTGGTATGATATGATCTTTTTGACCTATTCACAATCATACTTATTATTGAATATTTTATCTAATTCAATTGATGAAATACATCTTTTGTGGCCTTGTGCTTATCGTTTCAAAAGCAGGAAAGTATTTCAATTCTGAAAAATTGAAGAAAACTTTGTTCTTTCTTTTGTTTTCAATTGTATTTTTATTTGCAAAGAGGGAAGAGTTTGATGTCCTCTAGGAACTTGACAAGTTCCCAGTATAATGAAGTTCTTGATAGTTGTCTTCTCTTGCTAGCTCAAAGATGTTCAGTCAGCTTTGATCTGACTTTGTTTACATTCTCCACTTCGTGGAAATAGTAAATTCTATTGGCACCTAACAGTTTGCACCCTATTCTGAAGCCTATTATTTTGTCAACCTCAAGGTGGTTGCTAAATTTATATCTAGATGACTGTAGTTGAAATTTTTAAGTTATTTAATTTTTGCAACTCCTGTGTAGCAATGGTGTAGAAATGCCATCACAATCACAAATTAATCATGCATGGAAAAGTTAATGAAACCATATCCGGAGTCCTACTAATATCCCCTCCCATTTTTCTGCTGTTTCTACTAAAGGTTTTTGTCCAAGAACTGCCCACTAATTCGTGCTTATGGAGCATTACGCTTTGATGCAAAACCTAATATATCACCTGAATGGAAGGCTTTTGGCTCATTTTACTTCGTGGTTCCTCAGGTACCATAATAGGAACACTCAATCACTCCTTGCCTCTCCCCACCCGCCAAATGCATTTACATGTCTCTTCTGTTGTCAATGAGCATAAGTTCTTCCCTTACTTTTAATTATGTTGTCCAAGTCATGTTTTGTTCATTCCCTCTAGCTTATACTGTTTCTTTGTGCCAATAATAGGTTGAATTTGATGAACTACAAGTAAGTTCCATGATTGCTGCAACAGTTGCATGGGACAATGCTCTCTCTTTGACATATCATAGTGCAATATCTGCACTCCAAACGACAATGGAGCAGGTTTTCTGTGACAGAATTTTTCTCTTTTTTTTCTTCCTCTTATTTGTTTTTTTTTAATTTTTATTATTTTGGTTTGCCAATATTGGATTCTGAAGGTGCACTGTTAGATTTGAATTTTTTGCAATGCTTTTTTTTTGTTTTCCTTCTTTCTTCCAAGTAATTTCATTTATTTCTGTAATGCAGGTTTCCTCTGTGATCTCAGGCCCAAGACAAGAAGCCTCTAACACATCAATAGTGACCAATTCTAATATTCCTGACAGAACATCATGGGATCTTACTCTCAACCGAGTTTTGGAAGCGATAGGCAACAAAGATTCACCATTGACAAAGGTCCTACATTTTCAAATATCCTTATAATTTACTCTGGATTGTGGTTCCTTTTCTTGGTTCCTTTTCTCTCACATTGCTTAGTTGTAAGACAACAAGATCGTGATTCAAAGAACATTGAAGCTTTATATAAATTTAGCCATTGAACAAATAACATATACACATCAATTTTTCTTCATTGCAATTTTTTACTAGTCTTTTCTTGCTTTGCCCTTTTCAGCAACTACTTTACTGATTTAAGTCACTCAACTGTTCTCTGTTTCCTTTTTTTGTTTTTGTTGGGAATGTTAGGTCGTGCTTGCACGTCGTAGTCAAGTTCAGACAACAACAGATATTGACCCTTTGGCATGGTTGGGCAGTTTCAAGGTTCTTATTATTTATCTTAAAGATTTCTGGAACTTGTTTAGTTGTAGCCTTCCTCAAGATGTAAGTTTCAAATATTTCATGCTGTAGGCTGAGGGTAAAGATGCTTACCAATTTTGCCTCCAACCTCATGAATCACCAGCATTCATTGGAAACACTGTAAGTACCAGAATGGTGTTTTTGGCCAACATCTTGTAAAGTCCTTGTTTGGTTTTCGATATTCTGTCAATTGCTTTGTCATCCTGTGTTTATCAATGGTATAACTAGTATTTTTCCCTTTGTGTGCAAGCTTAATACTTTGTTTAATGGTTCAAGCATGTAGCCATACAATTACTGGTACAGTAATTTCAACACGTTCCAAGTTTGCTTGAGTACCAATAGGACTGTGACATCTATTTAAATATGCTTATGTTTAGGTAACCAGTCTGGTTCTTTAGTGGCAAAGTGGACTAGTTAGGAGTACCAATTACTAGTAGGTCATGGATTCATTAAATTCTCTCCACCTCTATGTATCAAGAAGAAAAGAATAAAGTTTCTCCACGTTTCTTTTGCTAGCGGAAAACATTTAGGTAGTCTAAATAGGTGGTTATATGTGTGTATATTGTTGAACTCATACTTTACTCATTCTAGATTACATTGGAAATAGACAATCATAAACTTTAGTAACGTCAGTTTAATTAAGGGATTCATTCATCAACAGAAATCGTAGTGGATCTTGGTAGGACGTTTTGGATTTGACATCTAGCAAGCTGTTATCCTTACTTCCCATTGTCATTAGTAAATCCATACTGATAAATTTATACAAGCTCTGCAGCCATTTTGTATTGTTGTCATTTGTGTGCATCTTTCAAAATAAAGAGTTTCTTCACATCTACATGTTTGTCTCACCTCAAACAACAAATTAGCAACTGAGAATTTAGACATGCAGACCAGCTAAACCTGCTGTTGATTCATAAAAACAAAAACAAATAAGCAATAGAAAGTACAAAACAACATTATTTCTCAACAAATAAGAATGCTATTGAGTTCTTTGTGGCAAGAATAATAAGTGTGCGGAATAAGAGACATGACGTGCTAGAACACACAATTTCTTGTTGACTTTTTGGAAGCATCTATTTCCTGAATTCTGGATAGTTGTCTCACCCTAGGAAAGATAAATAGCTCTAATTCTGAGATTCAGTATCTTCCATTGATTATCTTCATGTGTATGTTTATAGCCAGAGCAACTGTTTGGCCGAGACCAGTTAAACGTTTTCAGTGAAGCTTTGGCTGCAACCAGAGCCAGGGGTGGATCAGAATCTTTAGATCTTCAGATGGCGCATGACCTCTTTTCCAGGTTACATTTCATTTAAGAGAAATAAAACAGTCTTTTTCAGGTTTGTGGTTTCATATACTTCTCTAGGATTATACTCCAATATGTCCCCAATTGAATGTCCGAACTTGGCATGAAGATATGGAGAAACCTTGACAATGCAGTAGTTTCTCATTGTCCTCAATGGGTATTAGGGATCCTACTTCCGAGAAGAATTCCATCTGCTTTTTGTATTTGCAAAATCTGGATTGCAAAGTTATTAGTTTGAGAAAATGGACATTATCTTGTGAAAAATCCAAAGGAGGACATTCAATTTGGGATAAGGGAGGAGCTATTCTTTTTTCAGATGATCATATTCTTCTTTGTAATTGCAGTCCTAAGGACCACCATGAGTTTGCAATAGTTCGAGAGAATATTAAAAGTAAACTAGAGGCAAGCAACTGAATCCCTTCTAAAGATTTCTATTTTTTTGTAATGTAGAGATGCAGTTGTCGGAGAAATCAACATTTCTTACTTGTGTTCTATTTTTGTAGGCCATATGTTCAAATGTAGCAATTGAACCTATGAAATCAGTTAGAAAGCTTTCAAGAGTTCAACATCTTTATGCTCGATTTGCTGGGAGATTGCATTCTGAAGATGATGAGGTAAGACCTTTCTCTTATGAGTTGTAAAGTAATTTGAATTTTCCCTTTTTGTTCAGATTAATTATGAGAAAAAGAGTGGATACTTTTCTGTAACTTTTGTTTGTTAATATATTTCATTTTCTTGATGTTATGCAGTCATTCCATGATTATCAATATGTAAAGTGAATAGTCTCTGAATTCCACTTTCATGATAATCTGATGTTCTGATTTTATCTTCGCCTTTTCAGTTCAAGATTCTATCTTCTCTTCATCCAACTCCAGCAGTTTGTGGGTTTCCTATGGAAGATGCACGGGAATTTATTGCAGAAAATGGTAATTGGAATTTGAATATTGGTTCTCTATCTTCATTAATTCCCGGTCCTTGCAAATCAAAGCCAGTTTGGCTAGAACTAGAATTGATGTGTTCCATGATCATTTATTACCAGTCATCACATACATCTGCTGGAGATTTTGATTCTGCATGTTTAGATCACTATTGTGCTTGTACCATTTCCAATGACTTACCACATTTTTTGCTTCATGAAATAAAGTTAAAAGAAAGTGGATGAATTAACTGATAATTCCATTTCATGCTTGTCTTTGATAGGCTGATTACTTTTCTTCTCTTTTTCGGTCTCTGGCTTTAATCATCCTGCACTTTATGTTGTGAATATAGCTTTGAAAGTAGAAATTTTTTATGATCATCCATGCAATCACATCTTTTCCTCTTCGCTAAACTCCTACTCTGCCTATAAAGTTCTATAGACTTACAAATGCTATAGCTATGATCTATTAACACCTATCTTATTGATAAGGGCCTTTAGTAGTTTTCATTTGTCAATGAATGGCTCCGTGTGTCAGGAACAATCTTTTGAGGATAATGAAATAATGATTGATGTTGCACAGAAATGTTTGACCGAGGATTATATGCTGGACCAGTTGGGTTTTTTGGAGGAGCACAGAGTGAGTTTGCTGTTGGAATAAGATCTGCCTTAATCGGAAAGGTAAGAGGAAAACCATTTGAACTTTGCCATAAGCAATGCATCCTTTTCAGGATCTCTTAATTTTTGCGAAGGAGGCAAGTTTTGTGATCCTAAATTATCTATGCCATGTTGTTCCTGAGTCATTAACAATGTCTCTGTGATAAACTTTTAGGATATTGGTGCAATGATTTATGCGGGACTTGGTGTTGTGGAAGGAAGTGATCCAGCTCTAGAATGGCAAGAACTGGAGCTCAAGGCATCCCAGGTGTGTGCTGGAGCACTGCATCCAATTATAGAAATCATATCCTATCGTACAAAGTATAGAAAAAGAATGCTAAATTGAGTATTTTCTTGTCGTATTTTCCTATACTTCTGTGTTCAGTTTATGAAGTTGATGAAACTAGATGCACCTGCTTTGACAACAAAGTTGAAGTAAAGAAGGATTGCGAAAAATGGTAAGTATTTTCCCACATTATCTTTTATCTCCAGAATCATTTTTGAAACATAACTTCTTTATCTTTTGTTATTCTGCAAGTTAGAACTAACCGCAAGATTACAAACCGTAAAGAAAATCTGTATTCAGTGTGCCTAAAATTTAAGACTTCAGTTAGAATGAAACAAGGACCATCTCTTACCCCCAACCTCTTCCATATAAACTTGTGATACAGGTATTCGATCAATTTATGATCGTCTCTCTTCTATTCTTTTGATACTTCACAGATTGCTAAGGAAGATTTCAAATACCAAATAGCACGGAGATCTTGTTGAATCTGTCATCTTCAGTTCAGTTGATAGCCAGATTCAGGAAAAGTTACCAAGCTTGTATATACAATGTAATTCCTTTCTTTGAATTTTGCATGTATGATTGATTACACAGGAAATCAGCTGCAAAATGCTTTGCTTTTAGTTGGTTTTTCTGTGTTCTGCTATCTTGAATATTCTACTTCAAAAAAAATCTGTCATTCAATAGTTTATTTTATTATGTGTTTTAATTTCTAAAGTTCTCCTGTTATTTGCGGCCAATCAATTCCCAACACCCCAAAACCAAGAAAAGAAATTACAAAATATGTTACAGATGCTGACTGTCCACAATTACATTCCAATTAAGTACCAAAAAAAGTACAAAAATATAAAAATAAAAATAAGAACAAAAATGAGCCATCTATCAGGCATATTCCTACAATACTAGAATTATTTACAAGGCTTCAAAAACGTAATTTCGTAGAAAAAAATTTATTTTTCTTCAGTCCCTCTTCTTCTGAAAATTAATCAATCTGAACTCTAGCATGGCTTTCCTGGAATGCATTTAAAAGCTCCTGCAAACTGGGTCAGTTTACTCACGAGTGCTCCTGGCTTTGGTTTGATCATTTCAACACCAGATTTAAAAACGTGCTTTGGATCCCCAGATTGAACGAAGAATGCCCCATTCATCATCAGATCTCCTTCTGATCTCCAAACCCAATCCTTCCATACACTTTCTGGTGCATAGTCCCTCTTGGTCACCTTATAATACACCAAGTTATAAACTCATTAATTATTAGTACACACATACTATTTTGTTGTACCTAGCACTTTATATCTTGTACGCATATATATATAAATATATATATATATATAATTTATACAGCTCTTCTGCCCTGTAGGCTATTGCACTATGCGACGAGCCTAGGACAGTGTCGTTTACCCGTGGAGGCAGCCAAAAAAAAAAAAGGGGAAGGACGAGCTAAAATG
>JAOXNR010000001.1:16126362-16140300 GCA_028571225.1 Parsonsia alboflavescens | reverse complement strand
ATTTACATATACATACCTCTTTGGCAAAAGCATTAGAAGGAGCTATGAAACGGTTTCCCTGGCTAAGGATTGTGGGATGCATGCTTCCACCAATGGCATACATGAGCCAATGTGTATAGTCATTGTTGACAACATGCACAAAACCCCATCTCACTCTTGGCATTCTTTGTGTCATTCCTTGCCCAAAATGGTTGAATGCAACCGTTATTTGCATTACTTCATCCTCTTTGCTACCATCACTTGCTCCAAATAGCAAAGCCTATATATATTTCTACCCAAGACTTATCAATTTCTTCAAACAAAAACTCTGGATAAAATTGAAATGTTTTCAAAACTATTATAACTCTTGGTAGCTTTATGGTAAACAATCGTCTCGAGTTCCAGAAACTTTGAGGATCATTAAAGGGGAAGGATTAGGGGAAGGATGAGTGTAAAAAAAAAAAATGTTTCAATTTGAATACTGAGACATTCAATTTTGAACCGTGAAGGAGTATATATAAGATAGTATTAGGTATTATAATTTTATTACCTCATTGTGATGAGTAAAATGGCAATTGGAGATGGTAATAGCAGTGGAAGCTTCAATAGCATCTATGAGTCCATCTTGACAATTTGACATAGAAATATGATCAAGCCAAATATTCGTAGCTCCAAACATAGAAATCCCATCACCATCACTCATCGTACGGAAGCCATAGTGATCAATTGAGTCCCTAATAAGTCCACCATTGCTAACCTTTATATCATGAATACGAATATTATGGATGATCACATTCTTGATATACTGCAGAGTTATTCCCGCACCACCTCTAATGAGAACTTGAGCTCCTCGGCCATCTATGGTCTTGTGGCTGGTCATCATGAGCTCTTCACTGAGCCTGATCACCATGCTGCGTTTGAATATGATCCAAAGTGGTTCCTTTTGGATTACTGCATGTCTTAGGGTTCCAGGTTTAGGGTTAAGTAGATCTTTATCCGAAGGATCCGAAACCACGTATATCTTACCGCCCTTGCCCCCAGTGGCTCTCCGGCCGAAACCCATGGAGCAGTCAGTTAACTTCATTCGGTTTCTAGCCCAGTTCTTATCGCACCTCCAGCATCGGTCTATAGGGTTTGTAGCTTTGCATGGACCAGAGTACTTACTCAAATCCCTTCTTGTGCTATTGCTCCCATCAGTAACACTGCCCGGATCAAAATATTTGACCCATTAGGGTTAAATTCAATCAATATAAATATTATATATATATATATATATACATGATTTTTTTTCTGTGTGGCCATATCTATGCGACGGGTTCAAAATGACATTGTTTCTCGTCACTTTTTTTCTTTTTTATGAAGTAGCAGTTTTATGCTGTCACTAAATACGACGACAAACATAGCAGCAAAACTGTATAAATATATATATACTAAATACATCCTAACCACACTTGGTCAACAACAGTAAAGGCAAAACACAACAGATTTATTTATATATCTTCCATTTTTACCATCTTTTAGATGAGGATGGCGATCAAAAGATCTTGATATGGAAAAATTGAAAAGTCTGTTGTGTTTTGCCTTTTGTGTTGTTGACCAAGTGTGGTTAGGATGTATTTAGTCATGTAACGGGTTTGTTAGGTTATTAAATTCAATTCGCTTATTGCTTTATATATTGTCATGTAAAGAAAAAAATTTTTTTCTCCATTTGGAATTGAATGTCTTAATTTGAATTATACTTATTTTAATAAAAAAGTTTGACTTAATTTATTATAAAATAAAACATTCAATTCCAAATAATTCAAAATAAAATATGAATATTTATTTTCGAATAGAGGAAGTAATAATAATAAAATGATAAAAGTAATTAAGTACCTATGGACTTCGCCATTTAGATGATTCACGACATGTAGAGAATCATGTTGAAAGGCCTGACGAGCTGCTTCCTTTGCTTCTTTCGCTCGCTTCTGCCAGACCTCATCGTATTCGGTGATCTTTGCTTCAATGGTGAAAAATAAAAGTAGAAAAATGAATAAAACTAAGACACCTTTACTGGCAATCATTTTTATTTATTTATTTTTTTATTAACTTTCACGATCTTCTTCTGTCTACAATTTTTTTTTTTTTTCGATTTTCAAAATGGCCTTTGATCTACACCTAAATACGATGCATGCATGTGTCTATACACAAGCAAGCATATCACCATGGCCTTTTATCTCTGAATGGCTCGTTGTACCACTTTCAAAGCTTTAGGGGACTGTCTCTGTTTATATACACCTGAAATTTTTGATGAAATGAGAAGTAGGGAGTGGAAAAAGGGGAGCCATGCACTTATTAAAGAGAATATTATATGTGTGTGGGGTTTGAATAATTTCATTAATAACGTATGGGTTGTGTAAAAAAAAAAATGTTAATAAAGAGAATCTCGATAACGAATTAGTCAATTTTATAATATTATACAAATTTATTTTGTGTATATATAAAATTCCTCGGATGTTTCAGGATAAAGAAAAAAAATATTAAAGTATTTTGAATTAATTGTAATATTGCATAAAATTCTTGAGAAAAAAATTCAGATATTTGAATTTTGAATTTTTTGTAGACATAAAGATCCCAAGTCCTATCTCAGTTATTTTCAAATTGGTCATTGTCCTTAACATCCATCCAATTATGGTTCCTTTTTAACGGCTTATTTAATCATGAGGATTAATTTTATGGTTTTAGCTTGGAAGCTTCCCTTAATGTCTGTCATTTTTAAGAAGGAAGCTTCCCATTTTTGCAGCTTCTTTATTTCATCTGGGGCTTAGTTGTATAAATATGTCTATCGACAAACGTAGCCCCAAAGATACACTGATCACAAAGAATCATGAAACAACCTGAAGTTTACTCTGATATAGGCAAAATGGCCAGAGGTAGTATTTTCTATGTCCATTAATTATCTCCATCATTATATTGTTTAGTCATACAATATTATTCTAATTAATCAAGAATCCAATTTTTCTTCAGATCTTCTTTACCAAGATTACATACAACAGCTACCAATTCATAATGATCAGAGATGGCTGGATTGGAGTCTTAAGCTCCTTTTCCAATGTAATATTGAACCAAATGTTTATTTTCTTTGCTATTTCTTTGTACTCTTTTGTTGTTCATCAGTTTCATCGTTGATATGTTCAAATTGAAGACACATTAAACTGATTTCTTTTGAATCACTGTAACCTTTTCAGCTAAAGAAATTGTCCCAGGGCTAAAAGCAAAATTGAGACTCATCACTCCTTCTGGAGGGTCCAGCATGGTAAGGATTTCAACTGTTGCCCTTCTGAAAATTCATGGTAAGGAATTAGAATATTCAGGATCAAGAATTACAGGTCGAATTTCGGTACTTCCACGGTTATGCTGGAATTACAACGGGCATCAGTTTGTCAAAGAATCCCCTGCTGAATTTCTCAGGTGTTTTAGGAAACAGATTCTTCTCGATCGGAACTGGTATTAGCTTTGACACCCGACAAGCAACACTCGACAATTTTGATGCTGGTTTGAGCTTCAATACTTCCAACCTCAATGCTTCACTGACCTTGTAATTACTGTTTCTTTTCTCCTATATGGTTAAAGAACTGAGGAACTGAACTGAAAATTGAAATCATATATTCTTACAGAAGATGGTGAATTTTGTTAGCTGGGATCCAGTTAAATTCTTGTTCTGAATTGATTTATGCTCTGCTATGGCATTGATGCAGGACAGATAAGGGTCATTCTCTGTATGCTTCATCATATTTAACAACAAATTTCCTGAACAACTCCGCCTTTGCAGCTGAGATGACTCACAGATTCTTGACCAAACAAACAAGTATCAAACTGGGAACTCAGATTTCTCCAACTTCCTCCATGCTGATTAAAACTCGAGTCAGCATTGACGGGACGGTAGGCTGCCTGCTTCAGAAGGAGTTGCTCCCATCTTTCTTTGTAACAATTGGAGGGGAAACAAATGTTAGGCATCCCAAGAGGAGTGCTAGAATGGGCCTTACTTGTGCTCTCAAATACAGAATGAGATAGGTATATATTTTTTATCAAAAATTTTACAGCTTAAAAACAGTTCTGAAGACAGAATAGCTATGTTAGAATCTCTGAAATTTTTTTTTTCTTGAATTGGGAACTTGTTTTTCCTTCAGTCAGTCCTACTGTTTGTTATATGGGCATTGTTGCAATGTCATCTGGCTTCTCTGAAGTAGAATTTGGCATCCAAACATACTGCAAAGCATTTTCTTCCTATGAAAGTGTAATATGGTATACGTTGCTAGAAAACTTTGCTTTTTCTACATACTTTCTCTAATCATGTATGCACATAGATTATGTTGATGTTGGTGAAGTGAAGATTTTTCTTGTCTTTTTAACGGATTTTTTTGTTATAGAATATATACAACATTTGGAGCAATTTTATCAAAATTGGCTAAGACAATCATTCGATTACTTACCTATTTTACAAAATATTTCAGATCCGTGTCACCAATATCTACTATTTTCTTGAATTTCTTGACCTGCCAGGTACTTGGCCGGCAAAATCAAGGTGATCAAGAAAATGAAACTCGAATAGAAAGCCTCCAATTGTGCGATTTGTTTCCCGGATGTGGTGCGCATAAATATAAGCAAGTTAAAGAGAGGATAGGGCCATATGGATAAGCCTAAGCACACAGACACAAGAATGTCTTCTTTTGTGGTTTCTTTCCTTTATGGAAAGGAGCTGGGACTATTGTATTATTTACAGAGTAGTCGATGGCAATATTTCTACAATTTGGCCCTTTCCATACATTGCTAACTCATATCTTCATACTGATACAGTAAAGATTTCAACAAGTTTATGGGCATTTGGACATGAATAACTAACCAGTGAAAAAGAGAATAAACAATGAAAATACATTGTCGTAAATAATTTGGCTCAGCTACCAATGGTTAATCCAGTTCCATTTGTTACAATGACAGACTTGGCTTCTGCACTAGACTAGGAAGTTTTTCCCTTTTTGACTCATAACTTCAAGTCTGTAGTCCAAGTACCTCGACCACTAGGATGCTTTGTGACATGTCTCGTCTTCAACTTAACCACCTTTCTTCCAAGTGAATTTCTCAGCCGGGTTGCACACAGCAGTACATTTTCTGGGTCCAAATTTTGGACAGATACAACCCTCTCATTCTTGTTCTCTGCAGAGGAAGCATCTCATCAGAACTTATTTGAAAAGCACCCCAAAAGAAAAACAGAAAAAGAACTTATCCCCCGAATAGGCTTTAGTCTGTTCCCTTTCAGCAACCGCTAGACCCAAAGGATGTCAAGACTTCCGCGTATAAAATTAGATGGTGGCTGATAGCAAGTAGGATCTGAAAAGAATTCAACCCATGAAATATGAAATGTAGGATGATGAAAATTAACTTCAGGAGGAGTTACACAACCTCTTGAGTCTGAAACATTTCCATATATTCCATTTTAATCATTTTAGCTTCAGTTTCAAGGTGTGCTACAACATAGGATAGACTAAATTAACATATGCTTTCATTTTAAGTTGGCTACGAAAATATCCCATTACTACTGTTCCAACTAAATAGATCTAGTTTAAGAGAAGAACATTCTACAGAGGAAAATTTTAGACAACAGAGACCGGAAATTTTCTTACTAATTACAAATGAGAGGCATAATGTATGATTATGCAAATGCATAATGAGTAAGAAACAGATCGGGGTGGACTAAAATATGCATACGCCATAATTCAATTGGCATAAGTGGGTGTTTAACATTCTAGACCCATTGATTCTATTATAACTCTATAAGCATTACTCAGCAGAAAATTTAATGCATCTCGTGTAGGCAATCAAAAGGAAAAGCTTTAAAAGCAGCCATACTCATACAGATTTAAGGATTAAGCACACATGATGGCAAAAAAGGATGATGGCGAACATGCTAATCGGGGTAAGCAATACATATCAAATAGCATCATATTCTGAGCATATCTTACTGTACAATCCCTTCAAATATAGATGATGGCCACGATTAAGCTCAGTCACTACCTCAAGCTGAGGATTAATTTCTTCGAAAGCTGGCAAATGTGATTCCATAAATGCTCTGGTGTATAAACAGAAGAATGGTTAGCTCTCTCAAGATGCCAACCAATATGATGATAAAATGTTGAGAAATTGGGCAATGCCAATTGAAAAGTAGTTCAAATTAGTAAATTGTACCTGATACCTCTACTACTCCCTCCCCAATCACAATAGCTCACAATCAGCTTATTTAACTGCCATGCACCTCTCAGAGCCATCTGAACATCACAATAATCAAGCTACTAATAATTAATCATTATAATATTAACTAAATCGTAAAATTTCAAACTAACAAAGCACAAAAGTAAACCAAGCAAGAAACTTTCCTCCTAAGAACTAAATTTGTAGCATAAAATCTGTTGGCATGAACTAAATTTTCACCAAATCTCAGGGTCATCGAAGTATCAGTATGGAGTTGAAGAAATCAAAGATTTGTGTCCTTGTATAGAATTCATTAGTGTGAGCATATGGTCGGACTTAGGCTTATTCAACAACCCAATTATCATAACATACAGATTTGCCATTTTCAAATTAGATAAGGTCTTAGCACTGATTCTTAAAACCAGCAAATCCATTAATAGAATTGAAAATTCAATTCCAAATACCTTATGTCCATTTATAGTATCTAATTGAAGCTTTTATTCTTCATAAAGGTTCTAAAGATTGCATAATGGTAAGGGTCGGTGGCAAAGGTTTTGCTACTTTTAAAAGCTCCTCTTTTGAAAATGTAGTTTCTCAGCATTTTTTAACAAATTCCCTATCTTTCCCAATAGAAAAATAAAAAGCAAAAAACACACAATAAAACACAGATAATGATACAAACTACGGAAAACACAGGAGTCAGGACCATCAATAGCTCATTCTATTTAAAACCACAGAAATGCAATTCAAATCCAAAACAACAAGAAATATAATTGTGAGATAGCACCATGTAACACAAATTAAAAAATGTGTAGAACTGAGATAATACATGAGACAGAGGTAGATTTGAGAGGAAACAGAACACAATATACCAAAACCAAGGACATATATACCTGTAAATCAATCTGCAACAAGAGGATTGTGTCCTTTTCCTTAACCCCAACTCAGATTTGTGGTCTGAGCAGCGAAGAAGAAGAGCGGATGAATTTGGAAGAACATAATTAAAAAATGAGAATAGAAAGAAAGAAAAGAAAACGGTAGACCAGAGTGGCGCGATTGCTTAAAAAATTGAGCTAATGTTTTTTGGCTCAGTCTATATCTCCGTACATATGAATCTTAAATTTGTTTGATAAATTATCTAACGTACCTGAGTTTTATTTATAAATAATAATGCATTTTAAAAAATCAATTTTCATATTCATGTAAAAAGTCTTAGTTAATTAATATTCAACCATAATTTTTTCTAAAATGATATTTTGACCTAAATAAATTTATCCTCACATTTCATATAGTCATTCACCCCTCTTCAACTAGACTAGAGTTGGTTCAGACCCAGGACTGGGTAATCATTTTTATAATGAACACATATGATTGTGAAGCGAAAAAAATATATACTTTCTCCATCACTAAATATAAGTTATTTCAATTAATTTTTATTATAACTAATTATAAGTTATTATGATCACTTAATTGAATATTTAAAAGTTTTTTTTTCTATATTATCCATCTAATCATATATAATTAACTGATATTTGGATTTTTCAATTAATGATTAGAGAATATTTTAGACAGAGAAAAGTTATATTAATTTTTGTAAAATGACAATTGACAACTTATATATAATGATGTGGAGAGTAATAAAATTTTCCGGATCAATATTTCGAGAAGTAATCATGGAATATTGTGGAATCGTTTTCTTGAATTGAGTTTAAAACAAAATCACATGTTAATATAACAATTTCAACAAATGCTATAATTCTTGGTTTAAGAATATGAGTTATTGTATAATTCAATTCTCAAACTTTAACCTTTTGAAAACTTTAGTTTTTAAAGTTTTTTTGATTTTTATCATCCTTAAAAATTGAATTCAAATCCGGTAATTTTTTTGAAGAATTAGATCAAAAGAATTAAAATATCCAACCGTAAATTATTTAAAAATGATAAAGGTTAAAAAAAAATACATAATAATAATTAAAGCTTCCTTAAAGCTTGAGGATTTAATTGTAACATCAGCTCTTAAGAATATACAATGAATAAAACAAAATTGTAACATGGGGTTACAAATTCTTGAGAATATTCAAACAACGACGTACGTATAGTCAAAAGTCATCAACCAAAACTCATTTATTTATTAATCATCATCCATCTTATCAGGATCGAAGTAGCCTGCATTTAATAGTTCCATGGCGTCATTTAGGAAATCTCCATTGATCATCTTCAGAAAACTGCCGTCGTTTTTTTGTTCTGACGATACCTGATCATAACATTGTTGCGTTTCTTCTTCTTCTTCTTGAGAACAGGCCATCACGTCTCCTTCTATTTCTTGACGGGTAGAGATATCTTCTTCTTCTAGAAAGTTACTATATTTGGAATTTCTACATTTCTTGACTAATTTCTTCTTGATTTTACAGATTACATAGTCCTTGAATCTTGAATTTTTGGTAATACTGTAATTATTGTCCAAAGAAGAAAATTCTATCATGTAGTAACCAAGCATCATCTGCATCTTATTCACCAACACATAATTCTTCTTCTCTCCAATAAGGTTTCCTTCTGCATCATAAATGGGTATCCGCCGGTTGACACCTTTCCAAGTCCTATTTCCCAATACTCTGCGCTCATATCGTTTTCCATTCTTGAACTTCCTCTTTAACTTAGTGAATACATAAACCACGTCGTCCGAAGTTCTTCCAAATAATACCCCAGGATCGGGTAGACGGTAAAGATCAACTTCCTTTACAAGCCCAGTAATATTATCCCTCGACAAGGCCTCCCCCCTAGTCTTGCATGAAAGATAGAAGAGAAGCTCGTGATCCTCAAACTCAAAGTTAAACTTAGGATCCATGAATGAAGTGTACTTTCTTGATCGTAGATGGCTCTCTTCTTGAAGTTCTTGATAAAATCAAGATGAAAAAGATAAAAGAGTAAGAGAATGTTTTTGGCTTTTCTTGATATATTAATATTGATAAGGGTAAAAGGGTTGCGTTATATAGAGAAGAATTAGAAAGTTTTGAGGATAACTTGAAGGAATTATAGTAGGATTTTGTATTTCCAAATCCGTTAAGGAAATAGTTTGAGGAACACTTGAAGGAATTATGGTAGGATTTTATATTTCCAAATCCATTAAGGAAATAAGGACAGCATTATAAAGATATATATGATAGAAATCTATTCTCTATTAGTATCTGTTTAAGATGAATATTAAAGGAAACAGGCCCAAACAATTTGGGCCCAAAATCAGGACGTTTGGGTTTGGTCAAAATATTCTTTGATTTTTTGTTTTTATTATCATTTTTAAAAGGTTTGGTTAAAAGGATATTTTCGCGGCTGTACGTAACGGCTAAGCCCGAGTTATAGAGGGAAGAGGACAGCAAAGAGAGACAGAGAACAAAGAACATACTCGGATTACATATTCTTCACTCTTTATTTTGAATTTCGAATTATCATGCGAGCGTCTTAATCGGGTCCTACCCAGCCCTACCTGGCCCCAATCTCGAGCCGTTTTCGGATTTTCTTCCAATTTTTGCATATTCTTCGTCTTTCTCACTCATTCTGATTTGATTTTTGAGTTGCCCTCACATTTCCCGCCCATTCACTCTATGTTTCTACTGTTTGCAGCCCGTTTATTAACTTCCCTTATATATACACGTATGTATTCACGGACTTCTCATAGTTTTCTCTTTGTTTCTCTCTGGATAGTCACTCTAGAAAAGGGGGAATTTCTGTTGCTATGGAAGAAATTGTGAAAGAGCCCAGTTCTGCTACAGGTCTGTGATTTTGGGGCCTTGATTGTGGCTTTGTCCAAGTTTTGGGTTTTTTCTGATTTTTGATGGGTTTTTGTTTTTCTGGATGATTTATAGCCAACGCAGGGAGATCGACGTCGAGGCTTCTGCGGTATCCGCTTCGATCGGCATCCAAAGCCAAGGCGGAGAAGCCTCCGGTTACTGATGCCACTAAGAGTTCTGCTTCTAGGGCCAGGTGTTTAGCTCTGATTCTGATGACTGAATTTTGGTTTTGTTGATTCTGAACGGGATGATTTATTTATGAAAAGTGAAGCTTTTGGCTAAAAATGCTGATGGGCATGTACAGGAATGATAGAATTGGGTTTCTGCTAGAATGTCATCTGAGACCTTTGGGCTTTAACTGCTAGTTGAATTGCTGTTTTTAATTCAATTATGTGGTATTGGTAGTTGAATTTAATTATTTATTATGAATATCTTCTATATGTACATGTAAGCGTCTTACTTCTGAAGCTTTGGAGTGCATATCAGCAGTTGAAATCGCTTTAAATCTTGTTCCCGTCTCTTCCAATTCTTTCATGAGAAGAAGCTTGATGTTTTGAAGACCCTGATTTCGTTACCCTTTCCGGCTTCATTTTGCATAATTAGTAGCAAGAATGTAAATAGAATAATCTGCACTTACGGTTAATGGATTTATTACTTGCAAAGAGAATTGAGAATTTTGAGGATGTTTTCATTTCAGTGGAAGGCTTGCATCAACTGTCAGTAAGAGTGTGGGTGTTCTTGATCTCTCAAGCAATGAAAAATCTTCAAAGCCACCAAGAAGAATGTCTATTCCGTCAAGTGCTACCCTTGCTCCTAAGCTAGCTGGAAACATTACTCCAATTTCCGAGACGAGGGCAAAGAAGTCCACTGCCAACTCGGTAAAAAGTGATACACCCGTCTCTGATGTTTCAAAAACAGCCACTAGAAGGAACTTGAATCGCTTGTCATCAGCTTCATATTGGATATCTCAGATTAAGCTATCGGAATCAGCTGGCAAACACTCCATCTCCCTTGGTTTCTTCAGGCTTGCTTTAGAGGCTAAATGTGAGGTATATCCCCTATCAAGTTATAACTATACTGATGTCAAAATGGCATATAACAGAACTAGGACCTAGAATTTGCTGGGAGCCTGGATCACTGTTTCTGATTCATAGATGTTGCATAATTTCAAACTAGATTTTTTAATTTTAAAGAATTCTATGCTTACATGTATCAAGTGATATTGAGACATACTTCTGAATAAAGAAATATAACATTTTTCTTGGTTAAATGACACTTTCCATTTGTTATTTTTCTGCAAACTGAGTGGTTCTCTCATACTCATTGTTTCTATGCGGACAACTTGAAAAATCTTCACTTATTACCAATGATTTGTACTGTATACTTTTTTGTTAGATAAGTTAAATGCAACTGATTTGTCTACTAATGTTCTTTCTTGCTCTCAGCCTCTTCAACTTTTAAGGGATGAGCTGAAGTCCTATGCACGCAGGCATAACCTTGCTGAGTTTGGAGAATCTCTGAAGGAGTTGTTTGAAAGCTACAATATCCTGGAGAAGTTAGACCAGTTGCAGGTCTCGGAAACTTGTTCCTTTGTGCCAGAAGATGAAAATCAATCATCTGATGATGATGTGCGTAGCTCTTCTTCAGTGAAAAGTATTGAGAAACAGAAACTGAAGACCGCAAGTAATGCTCCAACTGAAGTCTACAAAGTTAAAGACATGAACAAGGAGACAATCCAGAAAAATTCCTCAAGTAATAGTGCTTCTGAAGTCAAAGGCATGAAAAAGGACCAGAAAAATGATCCAACAACAAAACCCAGGAAATCGGCAAGAACAAATGCAGCAAATGCAAGATCTGGTTTACAGTCTGGGCTTGTTGGAAACTCACATAAGAAACCAAACAAACCAAGAAATCAAGAATCAAAGGTGAAGCTGCAGGGAAAGAAATCGTCTGATGAAGATGGTAATTTCATCTACCAAACAATTCTAACCTGGATGACATTTGGTTGACTCTAATGAGCTTAAAATTTCCTCGTGTGTTGTTAACAGGTTCCATTGTTTCTGCACCAGCTGAGAAATCACTCCAAGAAAACAAAGAAAATATGGTATGTTTACATTAAGGGCAAAAAAAATCCAGATTCCTTATTCTTTCATCATTCACCACTTGTTTTCTTTTTCTTTATTTGGGTCCTGTAGAATGCAGCACCGGCTGAACAGACGAGTTAGGAAGTTTAAGGAGGCTCCAAGACACCTTTATATGGTCTGGTCTTCATCTTATCTGGATATTTGACCCCTTTTTTTTATAGACATATATACATCATGTATAGATTTAAATAGGAATTCAAGATTGTTTGAAGTGTGAAGTTCTTTTTACCCTTTTTCCTTTTCTTTTGTTCCTTTCTTTTTTTGGTTTTGATCCGGTGATGGATGGATGTAATTTTAAAGATATCAATCTTTCTATGATGAAGCTTTTGTTCTTACGTTGTGTGAGTGTTGAATTGTTCTAATCTTTTTTCCAAATACTTGAAATTCTTCCTGAGAATTGATGTCATGATTTATTTTCACAAAAGTCCTGCAGGGACATAGACTAACATTTGGTGAACTATGGCACTCCGGACATACACATCCCCCTTAAAAGTTTGGTAAATTTATTATTCATTGCAATTTTTACTTGAATTTGAAAAAAGCCAGCAGGGACAAAGAGGGTCTGCCACTGAAACGCTTGCAATTTTTAGTTATTGCGTTGTGTATTTTGACTTAACACTTGACGTTATTCATTTAAAATTGAATATCTCATTTTAATTTATATAAAATTTTATAAATTGAAATATTTATTTTTTAATAATTCAAAATAGAAATATGGATGAAGAAAGTATAATTTATAAATTAGGTTTAGATTTTTTGATTTCAATCTTCTGTTTGAATTTGATTATTTTTAAGGATCAATTTATTATTAATATATTTTTATTCAAAATTTCCAATACATTTAATTATGTTATATTATCTTAAAATATAGCTAATTACTAAATAAATAAGACGTCTTTTGTCTAAAATTGAACACTATTATATTAAAAATAAATTAAGTAATATTTTTTCACTAAATTTTTTTTAAAGTAAATAATTTAATTGTTAATGGAAGAGTACACCCTGACCCGTCCTATGCAAATACATTATTATTATATAATCAATTAGTATTATACAATTTATCATACAAATTCAAGTTTAGGTGATTCGAGTTAAAATCATGCTCGGGATCATTTTTATCGTTTTTCAAATATATTCCCACCATCATCAGCACCGTCGACTCCGGTCCTTATCGACCAAGCGGCCGCCTTTCTCCGGCTCGCTAGATTATGGCATTTAGAGGGCGAGGAAGAGGGCGTGGTGGGTTCGGCGGTGGCTTTCGGGCAGCCAAGCAAGAGCCCTTCGAACTATTCCCGGTATTTTTGCGGAAGCTGTCACCCCTTTTATCTCTATGTCTCTTAATATGGTTTCTGCTTTTCTGATATCAGAGAGTTGAGAAGATAATTCTTTCCCTTTTTTATGTTTATTTTGTGTTTTGTTATTGTCTCTTCCAGTAATATGGAAATTATTTGAGAAAAATTCGTTCCTTGAAAATTTTCCGTCCTTTAAGCCCGCACCTTAATTCTTGTTTAATGGTCATGTTAGAATTGGGGATTTGAGTTTATTGTAAAAATGTAAAGGGTATGGTTAGAAGGCTATGAACTTAGTTGTATATACATCTGGGTGGATTTTGTTTTTGTTTGTGTTCGTGGATGATCACTCACTCAAATGGGTTTGTTTTCATTTGAATTTTTCTTTTAAAAATTTTAGGAAATTAAAGAACTAGGTACAGCTGCAGGGGTGAAAGAAAATATATCCTTAGCTATTTGGCATTCTAAGTTTCAGAAGTACTGGAATTCCTCACCATACCATCTTGACGATGAAAA
>JAOXNR010000001.1:16115126-16126262 GCA_028571225.1 Parsonsia alboflavescens | reverse complement strand
ATAGCTGCTACAAAAACTGCAAACATATTCTCTTTGGTGATTGGTCCCGGTGCAGGATACAATTCGGTAAGATTTCACCTATTTTTTTTTCTCAACCTGGCTACAAATTAAGTTTCCTCTACAATTTCAATCAGGGTTTCTTATTTTGACAAACGTTTTCTCTTCTCTGTCTTCTTTGTATCTATAACCTGATCAAAGTTGTTTTCACCAATGTCAGAAATCAAATGCCTTACCTGAAGAAGAAAAGCCATCATCTGGTAATGTGGACAGATCAAAGAACCATAATATATTCCACGAACAATTACAAGCAGAACGAGAGTCTTTCAGAGCTGTGTTTGACCAGAGAAGACAGCGAATCAGCGGCCTCACTGCTGAAGAGTGAAGATGAAGACTACCTGTAGAAAAATTCAATTGTAAGCAAATTTTGATCACAACGTACGTTTTGTTTGTATAGATTTTTTTTTCTTTTTTGGGAAGTATAAATCTGATTTTGGATTGGAAAACTATGCTCGATTCTCCTACTGATTACCTTTTTTTTTTTTTTTTTTAATACATAAGAAAGGCTATTGCATGGAACTTTTTCATCTTCTGAATTGCTTGTTGGTTATTACTGTTACCTAAGCTTACTGTAATCTCGCCTAAGAAATTCATGTATAAGAGTATTAATCTATTATTTAAGAGTTACAACTGCTATAATCAACTCTTTTTTATTAACCATGTAATTAGTATATTTTTATGATTTTAATTTTGTATTTTTGGTATTAATATAGGTAGATATGAACATATGAAATTGCTTCTTGTAATACGAAGGAGTAATTTTGGACCCAAGGCGAAGAAAGGAATAGCCTCTTCCCTCTTCCTGTATTCTGTGTATTATACAACAATGTACATTTTCTGTGTTTCTTTGAAAAAGTTCAGAATGAGAATGCATCCTTTGCAAGAAAAGCTGCTCCTACTTGTACTTGGTTCACATTTGTAGATCTGTAACACAAATCTTTTCCCTTTTCTTTCCAAGTTTCTTATAAATAATTTGCATTCAATTTGTTCAACAACATATACCAGCTTTAACACAAAAAATCATGAACATGGCAAATATGCTTGGAGGTGCAGAGAGGAAAAACTCTCAGCATTTGAGATTTGAAGAGTTTTTTCCCTCGTCTGGCTGGACAGAGGATTCAGATGGCCATTGTCTGATCATTCATCTTCGTGGTAAAACAAGATTTTCACCTCTTAAGAACATTCAAGTGTTTCGTTTTCCCCTCTTTTTCTTGTTATTATCATCTTAGACATCAGGTTTGTTCATTGACATTTTGATGGGATTCCAAATTCCCATGTGGTTCCCCCCCCTCTTTTGTTTTAACATTTTTCTTTTTAATCCTTGGATGTTAAAGGGTTCAAAAGGGACCAGGTGAAGCTTCAACTTGATAACTATGGACATATAGTGGCTAGTGGAGAAAGGCAGGTTAATGAATATAAACACATCTGCTTTGAGCAATCTTTTAACGTGCCAGAAAATTCCAACATTGATGACACCACAGCAAAGTTTGAAGATGAAATCCTCTACATGGTTATCCCAAAGAAATTATTGCCATTCCAGAAGCAGTACAGCAACAGAAGGAAACTATACCTAATGCAGTGGATAAGATCCCAGAAGCAGTTTCGGAAGGAGAGGTGAAAGGCAAGGATCAATATAAAGATGCAGCTACCAAGAGCAGGCAAGAGAGTGAGAGTGATGGTCACGAGGAAACAAGTGACAAAGAGAAAGAAGGACCAGACGATAATGAGGCTGATGCAAAAATGGAGAATAGTATAGTGGAAAAATTAGCAAAGGAACTGAAAAAGAATAAGGGGATTTTGATTACAGCAGTCTTGGCATTTTCCTTGGGTGTTTACGTCTCTCACAAATATCAGCCAAATGAAAATAAGATAGCCCTCAACAAGCCAGTTCTACTTCAATGATTCTCTTAAGGATATCATAAATTGATGTAAAGATAGAATTAACAGAATAAGCATATATGGTGTAAATTGTAAAATCTACTCCATGAAACTTATGGTTTACTTAAAATATTGGGAACAATAGATGAAAATATAGACAAATTGAACAGCTCCACTGCTCTAGAATGCACAGCATTACGATACGATAGTTTTTCATTAACAAAATAGATGAATCTTAGTCTATGTAAGCCAACACAATTCAGCATCTCTACTTGCCTAATGAATTGTTTCCTCAAGCAACTTAAAAGCATGCTTAAATTATTGAATAAAATGAAGAATGGTGCGAGTAATGAATACATCAGTTGGAAATTTCACTTCACTAACCAATCACAAAAAGAACATTTCCACACCCTTTAGATATGTTTTTCATCTTAATTTGTCCTGTTATCTGAATTCCAGTAAAAGCATTGGTTAGATTATACCCACAGAGAAAAAGGCAAGGGGGATTGAGGGTTGAGGATAGGGGAAGCAAAGTCAGGCAGGCAACAAATGGAATTAGATTCTTATTAAAACACAAAAGCAGATCCAACATTGTAGAATACATATCCAAGTTGTGAGGGGTCATCAACCTATCCATGGGCTTAGCTGAACGGCTGGTGCAGGAGTTGATTAGTGTGCTCGTGACGATCTCATTTTTATTGCCAAGAGGAATATGCATAAAAATAAGCATCGATTCAAAGATTTCTTTATCCAAAAAGGATCAGATTCCATAACAGACCCCCAATTGAGAAAAGGTGCAGAAACATTACATAAACATCATATTCAACTAAGTCAAGAAGCTTCCTTGGCATTTGAGCCAAAAAGGGTCTTTAATTTGTGCAAAGATGTCCATATTCTACCAAAAACCTAGAAAAAAAAGCATTGAAGATAACAACCCTGTTTTATATACTAATAAATAAATGAGAAATGTCACATCTTATCTTAGTGCTGACTAAGTTAAGAATTCAGCTTTCTACCTATGATAATTCAGGTGGCACAAGCACTCAGCTTCCACTGCGCTGCCAATGCAGCTACTCACTAACTTTTAATTAGTCTTGAAAATTCATCACATTCTAGAGTTTGTGATCCCAAAGTGGAATCCAATAACTAAATAAACACTCAAATCATGATCATGGACAGCAAAATGTGCCAAGAATTTAAGAAATTTTTACAAAAATTGTTCGTTCTTATTGTTTTCAGAATGACAGAGTAGAAGCTTTTGGACACATACGAAAATTATTGTGCGTTCCAGAAAAAGGAAAAAAAAAATAATGAACCCCACTGAAAAAGAAGGTCCCACCCTCTAGAAAACGTGGAGGTTGAAAAAAGAACTATGTGTCAATGAGACTTAGAGAGAGCCCGCCCTTCAATGAGCCAATCCTTGCACTTAATAAGAATCGAACTCGCATACTGCGTATAGAAGCAAGACTGATATTATATCAATTCTCATCAAGTTTAACACTGAGCTATGCTCTTGGAGGCAAATTATTGTACGTACCAAGCTACAGAGGCAGCTGGTCTTAGGGCCAGATCTGATTTTTTTGATGGCCATAATTGTTGGTCTGGGAGAATCACAATATCTAATTGACAACTACAGTTTTGACAATGGACAGTGAAGAACGAGTAAGGGCCCCAATAGACAATAAAGAAGATGCTTTTACCTTCTACTTTTTTCAAAATGTAGTTGTAAGCTTTTGACGAAAAGGAGATATTAGCCCTAGTTTGGAGCCAGAATCAAGTGCCTGACAGAACCTCATGTTGGTTTCTTCAAGTCAAGCTTTTCACACTATCACTAGTAAAATGAAATGAGCCACAAGACAAGCCCTCATCAAGAGACACAACAAAGAAATAAGCCAATTAGGCTTAAAAGAGTATATATACCCCTCCTGTGTGACTAAAGCCTAATTGGTAATTACCGATAACAAGAATAAAGCCTTATTGCTGCAAAGATAACATGAACTACAGTAACCACAAGAAAAATGTACCAGAAAGAAGTGGAATCTCTTTATTTTAATTCTTCTTTTCAACTTTAAATTAGATATTCCTTAAGATAATCAAAACCCCAAAATGCAGAACTTAATGTCAGATCTGATAACAGTTTATGGCATAACTTCAGACAAAATACTTCTCATTGTATTCCAAACTTCACAAACGTGTAAATTATGTATGTTAACATGCACAAGAAGCCATGTTTAAACAAACAAACATATATAAAGTAAGGGCGAGTGGCCTAAATTATGCCTTATTGTAAATAGGAGTCAGACAGGTACGTAACAGAGATTTATTTAAGAACCCAAAAAGTGGTATGGACGAAAAGTGTAGAAACCTTCATGAGAGAGCATGGAATCTGTCACCCACATACACTCTCTCACACCCATCCAGAGAGAGAGAGAGAGAGAGCATCAGCAAACCAAAGTAAATCACATTCAAATTCCATCTCACAGTCCCAATCCCTTCGGTTCGGACCACCACCTCCACCCCTAAATCTGAGAAGAAAAAACTAGAAAAGGAAAATTAGTTAGACTCAGTAATATCAAATAAAATATACTCCATTGATTAAGATTAAGAAAACACACGCGTAGAGCTTGATTGGAACCAAGAAAACCATGCACAGTAAACCAATTGCAAAAACCTCACGCGAAAAGCAACTCATAAACAAACCTCTGAAAGTGTTCAAACCATCAGTCCTTGCGTCTTCTTCCTCCACCACCACTATGATTGTACCATGACGGCATATTTAGCACAACCAGACCCCCAACAGAACCAACTTCCGGAGACGCAACAACAACAACTACCACCTAATCATCCACCGCAGGTTGTTCGTAGACTTTTTGTGGAAGTTGTTGAAGCCCGCGACCTCCTCCCTAAGGATGGCCAGGGTAGTTCAAGCCCATATGTGGTCGTCGACTTTGACGGCCAGAAAAGGCGTACCTCCACTGTCTACAAAAACCTCAATCCCACATGGAATGAGATGCTTGACTTCGTCGTTTCTGATCCCAGTTCCATGGAATACGAGGAGCTCGAAGTTGAAGTATTCAACGACAAGAAATTGAGCAGCGGAAATGGTAGAAAGAATCATTTTCTGGGCCGTGTTAAAATTTACGGAAGTCAATTTTCCAAAGGAGGAGAAGAAGGATTGATTTACTTTCAGCTTGAGAAAAAAAGTGTGTTCAGTTGGATTAGAGGTGAGCTAGGCTTGAAGATTTATTATTATGATGAGTTGCAGCAGCCGCTGCAGCAAGAGGAGCAGCCACCACCGCCGGAGCAGCAACCGGTGGAAGAAGTTAAGAAGACTCCGGTAATGGAGGAGTTGCCAACTGCGAGGATTCTGGAGGTTCCCCTACCAACGGAAATAGCCATGGAAGTGAAAGAACAGTCTCCTTCGGTTGTCACGATTGGGGAGTCTCCACCACCTCCGGGATATATGGCGCAACCGGAACAGTTTAGACATGAGGAAATGCATGGGCCACCAGTGGCGGAATATCCTCCGGAAGTTAGGAGGATGCATGCCATGGCTGGAGGAAGAGGTGGGGAGAGGGTGCGAGTTATGAGGCGACCTGTAACCAATGGAGAGTACGCTCCCAGGATGATTCCCCGGAAACCTCCCAGCGAGTCGACGGAGAGGATTCCAGCGTACGATCTCGTCGATCCCATGCAATATTTGTTTATTCGAATCGTCAAGGCCCGAAACTTGGCTCCTACAGAAGCTCCATACGTGAAGATCCGAACCTCCAGTTATGTAGTCAGATCAAGACCCGGATCAATCCGACGCGGAGATCCCCCTTCAAATCCAGAATGGCACCAAGTCTTCGCTCTTGGCCACAATAAAACGGAAAATGCCAGTTCCACCCTCGAAATCTCCGTCTGGGAGTCTTCGTCAGAAAAGTACGTCGGTGGAGTTTGCTTCGACCTCAGCGACGTACCGGTTCGTGACCCGCCTGACAGTCCGCTAGCGCCGCAATGGTACCACCTGGAAGGCTGTGGTGGCGGCGGACCGGACAGCCTCAGCAGCATCTCCGGTGACATCCAGCTATCAGTGTGGATCGGGACTCAAGCAGACGATGCATTTCCGGAGGCCTGGAGTACAGACGCACCTTCCACGCACATGACCTACACGCGCGCAAAAGTTTATCAATCTCCCAAGCTCTGGTATTTGAGAATTACAGTGCTTCAAGCGCAAGACCTTCATATAGCTCCGAACTTGCCTCCATTAACAGCTCCAGAGATACGAGTAAAGGGCCAGCTCGGATTCCAGTCACTTCGGACGCGAAGAGGTTCCATGAGCAACCACACTCCGGCATTTCACTGGAACGAAGACTTGATATTCGTCGCCGGAGAGCCACTGGAAGATACTTTGATAATCTTAATTGAAGATCGGACGTCGAAGGATCCGGCACTGCTCGGACACGTGGTGATTCCGGTTGGTTCGGTTGAGCAGAGAATAGACGAGCGCCACGTGGCATCAAAGTGGTACGGATTGGAAGGTGGGCCCGGCGGGGCCTACTGTGGGAGAATACAGTTGAGGATGTGCTTGGAGGGAGGATATCACGTGCTGGATGAGGCCGCGCACGTGTGTAGTGACTTCAGACCCACGGCAAAGCAGCTATGGAAGCCGGCCATTGGGATTCTAGAGCTCGGAATTTTGGGTGCTCGTGGATTGCTGCCGATGAAATCGAAGGGCGGAGGAAAAGGGTCCACGGATTCTTACTGTGTCGCCAAGTACGGGAAAAAATGGGTTCGGACTCGGACCATAACCGATAGTTTCGACCCGAGGTGGAATGAACAGTACACATGGCAAGTCTATGATCCTTGTACGGTCTTGACAATTGGAGTTTTCGATAATTGGAGAATGTTGGACGAAACGGGAGAGGAGAAGCCGGATTTTCGGATCGGTAAAATTCGAATTCGGGTATCCACATTGGAGAGCAATAGGGTGTATACAAATTCTTATCCTTTATTAGTCTTGTTAAGAACCGGATTGAAGAAAATGGGTGAGATTGAGTTGGCGGTTCGATTTGCTTGTCCTTCATTGTTGCCGGATACCTGTGCGGTTTATGGACAGCCAGTATTACCGAGAATGCACTATCTTCGCCCCTTTGGTATAGCACAACAAGAGGCATTGCGGACCGCAGCCACCCAAATGGTGGCGGAGTGGTTAGGGCGGTCGGAGCCACCATTGGGACCGGAGGTGGTTCGGTACATGTTGGATGCAGATTCACACACTTGGAGCATGAGGAAAAGTAAGGCCAATTGGTTTCGGATAGTGGCCGTTCTGGCCTGGGCGGTTGGTTTGGCAAAATGGTTCGATGAAATCAGAAGATGGAGGAATCCGGTTACAACGGTATTAGTCCATGTTCTCTACTTGGTTTTAGTATGGTTTCCGGATTTAATTGTGCCGACGGGGTTCTTATACGTGTTCATGATTGGGGTTTGGTATTATCGGTTTAGGCCGAAAATACCGGCCGGCATGGATATCCGACTGTCACAAGCCGGAACGGTCGACCCGGATGAGTTGGATGAAGAATTTGATACAATCCCAAGTTCACAGCCACACGAAATTATTAGGATGAGATATGACCGATTGAGAATATTGGCCGCAAGGGTCCAAACGGTGTTGGGTGATTTTGCAACACAAGGTGAGAGGGTGCAGGCCTTGGTCAGTTGGAGGGACCCTAGGGCCTCTAAGATTTTTATTGGAGTGTGCCTTACCATTACAGTGGTACTCTACATTGTGCCACCAAAAATGGTGGCCGTGGCCCTTGGATTCTACTTCCTCCGCCACCCCATGTTCCGGGATCCAATGCCTCCGGCGAGCTTGAATTTCTTCCGGCGGCTGCCAAGCCTGTCCGACAGGCTACTTTAGACTAGCGTGTGTAGGTAGAAGAAGAAAGAAGGAGTTGAGACACCAAAATTTTGGGGGGAATTGGAAAGATTGACCATGTCAAGGGGGAACTGTTTTTTTTTGGGGCTTTATTGAAAAGGTTTTGTGATTGATTAAATAACATGGGAAGAAGTGAAAAGTGACGGACAGGAGCTTTCTTTTTTTTGGCGTTTGATTTCCTTGACTAACAACCTGTTGAAAAAGCAGAGAGCAAAAGGTAGCAGCTGTAGATCATAGTTTAGTTAAATGAAAGTCCAAAGCAGCGATTTGGAATTCAAGAATTTGGCTGTAATTGTCTTGAAAAGCACTGACATTATATTGTTTTTGCAGTCTCTAACAGTAAAAAGATGTTTCCATCATTATAACTATAGTACTACCATTGCCTGCAATGCACCCATTCTTTTACTAGACAAATTCTCCAATGCTTTTGAATCGTAGTTGTTCACTTTTCTTACTATTATCATGGTTTTCCTTCATATAAATCAATGGTCCTATCCAAAGTTTGGTCAAGTCTCAAGTGCCTTATAGGAGATGTGAGTCATAACCAACCTGGCAAAACCATTAATTTCCTCTTCTTCTTTTTATAGGAGGGGATACAATGGAATTTTTTCTTCTTATCTGTCAATCTGTGTTTATGTTTGCTGAAACAGAGGAAAAAGGTTCTTGTCTCTCTGCCTTCATATCCCTACAAAAATAGACCTTTGCTTAGATGGGATAAACAAATCTATAATTCGATCTCATACTAATTAAAGTGAAATCCTCCCGGCATTACCTGCTGTGTTGGTTCTCAAATGCGATAAATTTACATTCTTTTTGCTTTCCCTCTAAATAATGAGATCTTGATAGTATTTCGGGTTTTATTTCTTAAAGTAATTGAATAGTGATGACAGTGGATGGAAAAAAAGAAAAAAGAAAAATAGAGTGAATATTTAAATCTTTATATATTAATATATATAATGTGGATTGGAGTAAAACCAGTTGAATTTGTGGCTTCAGAGGGAGGATGTGAGAATTGATGGCTAAATTTCAAGGCCTCTTTTGAGATTTTATTATGTGATTCAAGAACTCCTAAAATGTGGGAATTCATCTTGTGTCCATTAATTGCTGTGTACCCACAGAGATAAATTAAGGATACAGAATCAGAGGATTCGATCACTGTTCTAAGTTGCTGATAATGTCTGGCTAAACTTTTGCACCTTCCACCTCATAGAAGAATCTCAGGTTTGTTCAATTCATATTCTTGATGCTTTCCTAGTCTTTTTAAGGTTGTAATTTCCCATCATTTATTTAATTTTCTTTTTTCTTTCAAAATCTTTACTTTGCAGAAGAAGAAAGTGAAGAGAGGGTAAAGAATTGTGAGGTGAAGTTAGGAATGGGTGAGACAGAAGATTCACACAAAAATGACAGTGAAGCAAAAGAAAAAAAGGACAAACATGAGAAGGAGAAGGAGGAGAAGCATCATGAAGAGGGTGATAAGGGAGAAGAGAGTGAAGGAAAATCAAAAGAAAAAAAGAAGGACAAGGACAAGAAGAAAGAGAAGGATAATGGGGAAAGTGATGGAAAAGAGAAGGAGAAGAAAGAGAAGAAGAAGAAGAAGAAGAAGAATCCGGAAGATAAGAAGGATCCTTCGAAATTGAAACAGGAGCTGGAGAAGATTGAAACCAAGATGCAGGCTTTGATAATTAAGAAAGAAGAGATCTTGAAGCTCCTCCATGAGGCAGAAGAGAATGCTGCATCAAATCCAGGCATGGAAGAATGCCCTCCTCCATCCAGTTGAATTCTTCCAGAGAATTCAAACACCTGAAGTTCAAGTAAAGAAGATTGAATGTAAAAAGCTTCAGTGTGAATAAAAATGTCATACAAACTCATAATCAAAGAGAAGAGGAAGGAATTCCTGAAGTTCGTTCTGTCTGTACATAATTAATTAGGCTATCGAAAATGAATGTTTCTGTGAAATACTGCCCCCTTCCTGGAAACTCGATGTTTTCACCTTAGACTTAGCTGAGTTAGTTATATCCTGCAGGATCAACAAATTTCCATGCTTGTTTCAAGTCAAGCATTGCAGTTCATAATAAAGGTTGTCTTACAGTTGCAACAAATCTTAAAGTCTGCAAGTAGTAGAACTTCGTGATCTACTGATCTTATTTGGGAGTCTTTTGATAGAATTCCTTGAGAGTATCATTTTTTTACACAGCCACCCCTCCCCTAACCCACCTATTTCTTTAGTCTGTTAGCTCAATTTAGTTGTAATCTCAAGTAGTTCCTATTGGAAAAGTTGGTCTAATCACACTTCAGAAATCTATTTGGCTCCCTGCAATGATTTCTATCTACTGCTTGAGTTGAGATTTGATATACTGCTATCATTAATCAGTTCCCAGACCTATATTTTCTTTTCATTTTCAATATTTTGTATCTCTGTTTGATTATTGAAAATACACGGACATTTCATCTTTTTGGTTTCTCCGTACAAGAAGAAGTGATCACTAACATAATTCGGTTATAAACACAGTAATTGAGGAAGACAAAATTGAATTAAACTTTCAAGAAGATTGCAACTCCACTTTCTTTACATCAAGATTCTTGTTTCTTGTTATATAAATCAAACTTTACTAACCAAATAACGTTTACATTAACAGAAAGAACTAAAATATCTTTCCTACGAGGGGCCTTCTTGTGATTCTTGAACAAGAAGAAGAAGGGACAACAGAAAATCTTCTTCTTGATTGACAATGCTGCTGTCGGAGAAACTCCACAAGTTCTTTGAACCACTTTGATCTTGTTCGACGATATCTTCTTCTGTATCTTTTCCTTCTTGTTGGTAGGAGAAAAAGAAGAAGTTGGGATCTCATCGCAAAGCATAATTTGCCGGTTTCGTTTCTTCGCTTCTTCAGCTTCATATCTCTCCTTTAGGCTGCCTTCTCTAGTTTTTCTTCTGCTTTTGCCGTGGCCTCGTATAATTGTCTCCATGACAGTTCTTCTCCTTTCAACTTCTCAATCGCAAGAAGATCAAAATCAACCTTCTTGTTCATCGAAGATATCAGTAACTTTGCCTTCTTGTTGGCAGCCAGCCCTCCTCCACCAGAAAGATTCCTTTTGCAGCCGGAATCTTATCGTAGAGTACAATTTGGCGGTTTCGTTTGTTGTCTTCTTCAGTTTTGTATCTCTCCCTCAATCTTGAGGCTGCTTTCTTTAGTTTTTCTTCTTCTGCTCTCATCCTCTCAACGGCAAGACTCTTCTCCATATTTTTCTATGAAAGAAAAAATTACTTATTCATATTAGAA
>JAOXNR010000001.1:16026597-16107875 GCA_028571225.1 Parsonsia alboflavescens | reverse complement strand
CCCCCAGTTATTTAATGATGTTTTATAAGCAGTCTCACTTAGGGGTGTAAACAATTCAAGTCGAGCTCGAATCTACTAAATTCAAACTCAGTTCGTTTATATTCTTTTGGGTTTGGACTTTCAAGAGACTAATTAAATTTAAAAAAATTAAATTTTGTAATAAACACCTTCAAATTTAAATTTTTTTAATAAGCCTCTGAAGTTTGAATAAAAAGAGAAACTTAACACTAGAATTACTTAAATCACAAGCATGTCATGACAAAATGATCAAATATTCATCATAATTTTCTCCTAAATAGATGAAATATAATTCTTGTAATTCTTTTGACACAAATCTTGTAATTAAATTGAGTGTTTAAAATGATAAAATTTTAACCTTGTCATAACAAACAAGACAATTCAACATATTAACAATAAATAAATATGTAATAATCACCCGAATAAAACAAAAATTTTCTTATATATTGGATGTAAATTTTGAAATTCAAAATGAAATTTTAAAGTAATTGACTGGTCCCAATGTAAAATAAGTAAGAAAAATATCTAACAACTAAATTTCCATATTATATATCATGTTTACACATGAACTTTCAATTCTTAACTTGAAAATAACTTGTTAAATATATCTTGAAACAAGAAACTAAAGCATCCAATTTACGTAAGTAAAATCAAATTATATGAATATATAAATAGCAAATTATATAATAAGAGTTATTGGCCAATCTAGTGCTCAAACTATACCATTTTGGAAGTTTTGGTCCCTAAAATTTTTTTTTTTGTCTGTTTAGTCCTTAAACAATTTATATTTTTGCCATTTTGGTCCTTTTGACCCAATTCTTCACAAATTTCATCAGAATTTAAAGTCATTTTGGTCAATCCAGTGAAATTTGTGAAGAATCAGATCGAAAGGACCAAAATGATTAAAATGTAAATTTTTTAAGGACAAAACAAACCAAAAAAAAAAAACTTTAGAAACCAAAACTTCCAAAAAAATATAGTTTGATAACTAGATTGGCCAATAACTCGATATAATAAATAAGCAATATCATATTTATGATATATATAAATTATTATATATCAAAAACTCTTTTAAACTCACGAGCCTAAATAAATGAATATATATGGGTTCTTCGCGGCTCATTTAGTAAGAGAGTTTTAACTTTTCTAAGATGAACCTAATTCGAATTTTTACCGAATCGAACCCCGAATCGTTCATGAATAGCATCATCTTATTTATACCCCTAGTCTCATGCATGCTTTCTTGATTCATCAAAGGTAGCACATAATTTATGATCATGAGAAGAATATTACTACACTAATTAGTTAAAATTATGCATTTCTTGGGTCAGAAGAACAAATTAATTATGCTTATGCAAGTGTTGACCTTTTTTCCTTTTTACTCAAAAGGGTTGACATATTGCAGCCGATAAGTTGTTCAATAGTTTGTATTTTTGGTTGTTAAATCCAAAAAACGAGTGTCATGATCAGCTTCAATTCAAGAAGTAGAATCAAACCGAGAAAATTAAAAATTGATCCATTAATTGTTCAAAAATGATGAGATCATGAATGGATAAATTTCTACGTTTTGTTTACTACATTTGTTCAAATAATAATTTGAGGCCATGACCTTTTTCACTTTAGGACTTTCCATGTTATGTGAGACGAGTTTATATATCAATTAAACAAGTTTTATTTATTTCTAAAATTCTCAAATGATTCCTTAAACAAATATAAAGATACTTATTTTGGACTAAATTAATTCCTTTTACCTCATAAAAAATATTTTTTTTTTCAATAACTAATCACCACTTTATTTCAAAATCTAGTTAGAGACAAAAGAAAAGTCAAAATGAAGTCGATAAGGAAAGAAACCAGCATGAATAATGTAAAAGAACCCCTGAAAATTTTTTCAAAATAAATAAACAAAGATAAAAAACCATTACATTTAAAAAAAAAAAAAAAGAAAGAAAATTATTCAAGTATGGATGGGCCTAATACCTTTGCCAGTTACATGCACATGCAAATGGGTTGATCCCAAAATAAGAAAAGAGAAATTGGTCTGGGCCACCTTTCCCTGTTTGTTGCACTGGCAACATTGTCGAGTGCTTTACAACACTTATAATATCCCAACCTCGACAGGTTTTTTTTTTCTCTTGGCCTTGGGTTCTTGCTGGAACTTTTCTAATAATGTAAATTATATTTTGTTATTTTAGGTTATTTAAATAAATAAAAAAAATTATATTTCAAGAGATTTTCTGAAAAGAAGAAAAATTTTGGAATTATGAGAAACCAATATAAAAAAGGAAGACAGGGACACATGAACTGAACCAATTAAGATAAAGATTCCACCTAAGGTTGTGAACCAAATCAAAAAAAGAAAAATGAAGGAAATGAAAAAGGAAAGAAAAAAGGAATACGACTGTGAATGTAAATGCATCAGATAAAGAAGGTTCCTAGTGAGTGCCAGTGGGATGCAAAAGGTTGACGAGTGGGGTCAATTCATGTGCGTATTACCTATCCAACTCTCTTCCTTGCCATACTATTCTCCCATTCCATTCCAAACCGAAACAAAAACAATTCTTGGCATTTTCATTTGAAAGAAAGCAATCAATCACAGGTATATAATACTCTTACAGTACCGTCTTGATTTTTCCTCTCCCCACCCATTTGTTTGTACTCTCACTGGTGCAGACCCACCTCCTTCTCCAAGGTCTCGACCTCTTGGAAAACCCTAGCCAACCTGCTTGATTCATCTGAGAGGTAAATAACACCTGTGTATTATTCATGTTTGTGATCAATTCTTGTCATGTGATGTGGGTTTTTCCGTTCGTGTATTAGTTCTTTTTCTCTGAATTCTGATTTGTGGAAGAGGGCTCCGTTGCTCTGTTTTTATTAGAAAATCAGATCTTGAAATTTGATGGTGCATGAATGATCCTTGATTGTATCCGTATTGATTGACTGCTGCTGAAAAAAAAAAATTCTGATTTTGGGCTTGGCTATGGCTTCTTTTCGTATTTGATCTTTTTATTGATTTTCATTTTCTGGAAACTGGATTCTAGGTTTTGGGTACGGAACTTACTTCAGCTAAGAAAAAGGTAAAAAAGAGCCCTGTATTAACAATGAATTGAATTGATCCCCTCCTCCCAATTAAGGAGAAGAAAGTGTAAAAAAACTGTTCATCTGCACTGGTATACAAAAGTACAAAGAATCTATGGATTTTATAGAAGTGGATGATCTGTGATTGTGTTTTTGGTAGTTTTAAGATAGATTCATATATGAAAGAGGCTGACAATAAGTTCTTTCAGAATTGACAGATATATATTTTTTTAATAATAATTATTTAATTTAGTTTGATGTCATTTCTGGTGGTTGCAGGTGGTTCAAAATGTCAACTCCGGCTAGGAAGAGGCTGATGAGAGATTTTAGGAGGTTGCAACAGGACCCGCCTGCAGGTATCAGTGGTGCACCACAGGATAACAATATAATGCTTTGGAATGCTGTAATATTTGGGTGAGTTCTTTACCACAATATGGTTCCAGATTGCATGGTAGTTTCAATTACTTGTATATGCTGTTTATCTCATTTGCACGGCATTCATAGTAAGTATAGTTGGATAAACTGTTTTCTGGTTTCTTTTCTGCTGTGGATTGCAGTCCTGATGATACTCCTTGGGATGGAGGTAAGTTATTCCTTGAACTGAAAGGTTTGATTATTCTTAATGACCTTATTGATTCCATTAATGAGAATATTTTTAGTGTATGCTTATCGCATATTTGAAAATAATTATTCTTCTTTCCTACAGCATTTTCATTTTTTCTTATATTGATTTCTGTAATGATGTATTTTGTGCTGCTTATACATTACCAACATAATTACTGCCCACTGGAAGATGGGATAATAGCTTTTTCTTTTGATCTCGGTTCTCATTCTGTTTGACATTATCTATTTCTAGATTATATTCTTCATATTTTTTTGAATATTTTGAAACCATAAAGTATTGAACCCTGGCTAATGTGAAAAATGGGTTATTATTGTTGTTGTTCTCTTGAAAATGTATAATTTTTAGCAAGATGAATCATTTACCCCTCCTCAACTGAGTCCCCTAGGTCTACTTAATATTTTAGACAAAAACCAATGCTGCTTATGTCTAAGGACTTGAAAAAGAATACAAAATGCAATTGTGTAGCTTAACTATTCATTCCTTATATATGCATTGAATTGTGATGTTTTCATATCTTTCATATGTGTTGTTTTGTATTATTTTGTTGAGAGTTGAATCGGGTAGCCTTTGGATTTACAAAGTAGTTTTAATATAATAATCTTTCTTGCTTCATTTGCAGACATTCTTCTAAGCCCTAAACTGTCTTGGTTTATTTTTTTGATGTGGTTCTGCATCTAGGTAAGTTGGGAACTTGGAGAACTTCCTTTTATTGATAAGCTTCTAGCTACCCTGGGACAAACGAAATAAGAATATTGATTTTATCATTTCATTTAATAAGCCAAAAAGATCTTACCTTGTAACGGAGGAAGAATCCCGCCCCCCAAACCCAACAAACAAAAAGAGCTATAAATTTCCTCATTTTCCTCCTCCTCCACTGAACATAAAAGTGGGAATTTTGAGCTAAACTAATGTTTCTGTTAGGTCTAAATTGTTTCGGGACATGCGAGAAAAAAGTAGGAGACAAAATAAAAGGTTGACATCATGGTTTAGATAAAAGAACAGTGCTAGTTAGAAGCTTTAAAAGTCTTAAATATAGAGAGATTTTCCACAAAGTTCATAACCTAGTATGTTAAACAATTTCAAAATATGGTCTTAATTTTGTCAGAATGAGCTCTTAACTTGTCAGGAATTGGGAATTTTTTGACCTTCAAATTTCTTATCACAGAGTCATGAAGCTGGGCATGCATTCAATGCTGCTCATGCACATACATAGAGATAAATAATCCAATGGCAACTTGGTACAATTAGTCATTCTGATTTGTTGTATAGTTACTTTTGACCACTTAGAAAGGGGAGAAGAAAGGATGATGGGATGGGCACAAATAAGCAAGTTAAAGCCAAAAATGAAGAGAAGGAAGGATAGATACTATAAAGGGGAAAGGCTCAGAACACAATAATATCTGCTTTGGGTGTCCGGGGTACGGATGTGGGACTAGAGTAGTCTTGGATTATCTCAATTATTTTCTCCAATATGACATTTCCTGTGCCAACTCATCTCTGATTTTGTGAAGACTTCAATTGGTCATCTGAGGGCAGTAGCCAATTGCCTGCGATATTTACCATTTTTTTTTTTTTTGTTCAGGAGTTGGTTGGTGGTGGCAAAGTGTGCTGGAAAAACATCAAAAGAAGTTTAAAAAAACTCAATGGCTTTTTGGCCTGAATAACTCAGGAAAAGAATTTTCATTAAAAAAATGAAAACAAGTATCATAGATAATTTTGTGAATCTAAACATGTTAATTGGGTCATAATACAAAGACTGAGGTTTTTAATTTTGCCAAGTTCTTTCTTTGTGTGATTATAATATTCTGGCACATGATACTCATTTCATTTAAGTGGCTTCAGTTTCCTGTATTATGAATAGATTTACAAGCTTAACATGTCAACCATTATCTTGAGCTTATTAGGTACGTTCAAGTTAACACTTCAATTCACTGAGGATTACCCAAACAAGCCTCCAACTGTGCGATTTGTTTCACGGATGTTTCATCCAAATAGTAAGCATGTCCACTGAAAGAAAATTGCTTTTGAAATGACATTTTACTATGATTTGCAATTTAGTCTTTGTAATTTGATCAGTTTATGCGGATGGAAGCATATGTCTTGACATTCTTCAGAATCAGTGGAGTCCAATATATGATGTGGCAGCAATATTAACGTCCATCCAGGTAAAAGAAAATGTGTCAATATTGATAAAAAAGTATTATGGATACATAGTTTGCTAGTGTTCCAGTTCTTATTATGAAGTTTTGGGTTTTAAGGTCTGCATGTAATCATGCATATAGCTGTGCAGTGACTTGCTGACCCATTTTATTCTATCCATGAAAAATGATGCTTAATATGTACCACTAGTACAAATATGTCATCAAGGTTATTGTGTTTGTTGAAGCATCTTACATATCACTTTCAATCTTTCTATTTATGAGAAAGGCAGTATTATGACACAATTACTGTTGCTGAGAGCTCTGTTTTTTGGGCTATATATTATGACATCACATATTCTCTTTCAAAAATATGCAACACCCTGACAATGTGTTGTTGCTTTCTTGCAGTCTCTTCTTTGTGATCCAAACCCTAATTCTCCTGCAAACTCAGAAGCTGCTCGCTTGTTCAGTGAGAATAAGCGTGAATACAACCGCAGAGTTAGGGAAATTGTAGAGCAAAGCTGGACTGCAGACTGATAACTTGAAAAGGCCTGCAAGAATAGTTGTTAATCTGCATCCTTAGTTTTGCTGGCCTGTATAAGTACTTTACAAATTTGGAAACTATTGTGTGGCTTTCTTGAACTGGGAACTTGGTTTTTTTCAATCAGTCCTACCGTAGTTGTTAGGACAATTTATCTTGAATGGGCATTGTTATTGTGTCGTCTTGCTTCTGTAAAGTAGAATTTGGCTTCCAAAGACACAGCAAAACATTTTCTTCCTATGAAAGTGTAATATGGTATAAGTTGCTAGAAAACTTTGCTTTTTCTGCATGCTTTCTCTAATCATGTACACAAATTATGTTGTTGGTGAAGTGAAGATTTGTCATGTCTTTTAGTTTGTTGTTTGGTTAGAATAGGTACAATATTTGGCTGAGAGCAAATTAGGGAAATGAGTTGCACTGAACTTATCTAACAAAAGAAAAAAAAAAAATAGTAAACATCATTGAGAAAATAGGATTCTGAAACAACATCAGAAGTCAGCAACAGGTCAGGTTGGACCAGGGTTTTGTGGGGGTCTGTTTGTTACAAAGGCACTTGGCTTGAGCATGGCCTTTTTATGTTTGAGTTTTGCTATTTTAAAGTTTATATTTGTTTGAAATTGAATGTCTTATTTCCTAAAATAGATAAATTTTTAATATATGGTCTATTAGCAAACTCTATTAGATTTAGGTCTATTTGTCCAAGAGTTTTTGTAACTAATTATATTTATGAAAAGAATAAGTTAGCAATTTACACTAAAGTCAAATATAGAGAGTAATAAGATAATTCAATTTTAGATAAAATATGAAAATATTTGGTCATTTTACGTAAGAAACAAAATAACAAATTATAAAACTAATATAAATTATTACAATTGAGTATAACTTAGTCAAAATATTTTATTAAATATGATACAATTTAATTAATATTATCACATATAGTAACAAATATAACACTTTAAATTGTGATTCACAAGTAATTTAGATTTAATATAAGTATTATTACTAGCAACAAGTCGTAAAGAATTAAATATTAAATTTAATTTCTTTTACTTATACAAAAACTTTCAACAAGAAAATCAAAAAAATTATTAAATCATAGTACAATTTAATAAGTAATTAGAAAAAAAATCCAAATATACTTTTTGGTTTCTTTTTTAATCATGCTAACACTTAATTTTATAAAATATATATGCCAAGTAATACTAATAAGTTGAAAAATGTTATCACAATACAATTATATACTATATGTTCAAATCCCAAACATATAATTTATAGATTCAAAAAGCATTTTTTTATAAAAAAAAAAAGGGAATTTAAATAACTTATTGAAACAGGTATAATGGACCTAAACCTACCCTCTTATACTAAATAGACCTTAAGAAAAACCTAAGTTTTGGCCTCTACCTGAAAAGGCTTCAGACAGACCACCTGATCTATTTCCATCCTTATTTAAGATTCATCCGTCTAATGTTATCTATCTTGATCTAATATTATGATTTGACAAATTAAGTCATTAGCAATCAAGAAAAAAGAACAAAGTGGTCATTGGTCAATTAAACTAGTCATACAAGATCAATAAACAAGCCATAAGCGACGGGAGTTTTCTCAAGACGATCAATGGAGATTTCCTAAACGACGTCGTGGAACCATTAAATAAATGCAGGACACTTCGATCCTGATATGACGGATGATTAACTAATGGATTAGTTTCGATTGATGACTTTTGACTACGTTGTAGCTTGAATATTATGAAGAATTTGTAACCTTTGGCCATAATTTTGTCCCCATTATCACTCTTTGTATAAGATTCTTAATTCAAGAATTATATTTGCCGAAATTGACATATAAACATGCGATTTTGTTTCAAGAACAATGATTCCATGATTACTTCTCGAAATTGGCCTCAAAATTTGTACTACTATTTTCTTTTTCAAAATCATTATTATATGGTTTTTTTTAACCAACTTTAAAATGATTACCCAATCCTAGTCCAGTTGAAGAGGAAGGGTAAACGATTGTATAAAATATACGGGTTAAATTTAATTAATTATATATTTTTTACATAAATACTGAGAAATTGAACTTTTATAATGCACCATTATTTTACAGACAAGAGGCCTTCACGTAAATTGTGAGAATGGATAAATCCCGTGTTGACTCTTGTAATTGTAGAATATTACAACCATAATTAGATATGCATTTTTATGCTGTGTAGTATATTCAATCCAACATCATCGTCTTATTAGAAGTTTAAAATTTGAAGAGCTATTTATGACCGAGTGGAAGTTAAGACATTTTCATTGTTTAGAGGTTGCAGACCTTCTAATCAATTCTTCTAAAAGATCAAAAGATATACATGTTGTCAGAAATCTCAGTCGAACTTTCCAGAATCTTCTATCAAGAATTTGAACAATTAACAATCATGCAGAGAGAGAGTGCAGAACCATCAACATTTATCATAGCAAGGGAAGCCCAGAAATTTGACTATACAATAGATATAGCATAAAAGCTTTTGAGAAAGAAGTTTCACACATCAACCTTGAGAAAAATCTAGGTACCATATGTCATGTGATCAAAGTTGATCAATGATGTTGAGAAGCCTGAAGGAGTCCATCACGAATCTGGCTTGCTACATCACGCACAGCACCGGGTCCATGGGGAATGAAGACAGCAGAAGTCTTGGAAGCAGCACCAATTTCTTTCATGGTATCAAAATATTGTGTGACAAGAACCATATCCATAACATCCTTTGCTGTTGTTCCAGGGACGTTCACTGAGAAGCCCAACACACTATCCCTCAACCCATCAACAATGGCTTGGCGCTGGCGAGCAATTCCCAGACCTGAGAGATACTTAGCCTCTGCCTCACCTTCAGCACGCTTAATTTGCAGGATCTTTTCAGCCTCAGCTTTCTCATTCGCAGCCACCCTCATCCTAGCAGCTGCACAAGCACAAATAGATATCAAGCAAAGATTCCAGCAAACCTATAAGTATACCAAAGCAGGCCGAACTAATATGCTGGTCGAAATTGAAAAATAAGATAGCTTAAATAGAAAGTGATTGAACTAATAAGGAAACAACAAGAATTTATGAACGTGTAGTGTCCGACTTATCAGCTTGCAATTAAGTTAACTGTATAGTTATAACTGAAGAGTGATCATACAAGAAAAGCACTAGAATGACTCAATATACCCAATCCACAAAGACATCACATGAAATACAGGATTCTTGTGCATGAGGTCGGGTTTTTCCTATGCGTAAAGCTGTGAATATAAAACCACCTTCTCTTGAAGAGATAATGCAGACAGAATATAATACAAAAAATGCAATAGAAGCAAAGCAAGCACTGCATAGAGGGGAAATATTTTCACTTTACCAGCATTAATTTCATTCATTGCTCGCTTGACATGCTCATCTGGTTCTATGTCAACAATAAGTGTCTGAACGATTTCAAACCCATAAGCAGACATAGCCTGGAAAGCAAAAGAATAGAAATGATTCTTCCAAGGTTATTCCAAACTCTAGATAATTGAAAATCAGTATGTGGACACTTACCTTCTCCAGTTCCTCTTCAACAGCTCTGGCAATATCATTCTTTTGCTCAAAAGTATCATCCAGATTAAGCTTTGGTACACTTGCTCTTATCACTAGAAAATAGTGACAAGAAGGTTATTCAAATCATAAATGTTATATTAAAAAATTTTAAAAAAAGAGGTAAAAGGGCATATATCCATATCATAACTTATCAAACCTATCTGAACAGGGAATATCATGTTCAATTTATACAGTTTGACGAATTAATTTAGGCATTTACCATCAAAGACATATGCTTGGATTTGACTCCTGGTATTGCTGAGCTTGTAGAAAGCATCATTTGCCTTGTTTCCAATTGCACGGTATTGGATTGATGCCACTACATTGACAAACACATTATCCTGTATTCGTGAAAATAGATGGTTTAGATAGCTGCATCTATTGAGAGGACAAAAAACTGATAGACAGAACTAAAATGTTCCCCGGTTTAATTGTTTGTTAGAAGAAGTAAATGAGGAAAAACATGAGATCATCTCTTAAAAAATCAGAAAGTTTTTAGTGTAGGTTCATATTGTAATTTGTTGAGGTGCAACAAAATTAACACTGCAGATGAGTACACTATAACAAATGGGTAGTTACTAGATTAAAATTTTAGATCACACTGATTCTGTCAGTCTCATAACATTAAGGTTCAAATTTGATTGAGAGATTGACCTTCGTCTTCGTTTCACAGCGGACATCCAACTGTTGGAGCCGAAGGGAAAGATGACCAGCCAGCTGGCTCCCGAAGATCCAAGGCACACAATGGCATCCTGGTTCAAGCACATCCTGAAATTTGCCAAAACGCTCCTTGATAGCAACAGTGGATTGATCAACTTGGACGCAACAAAGTAGATTACCCATCTTCTCTAAAAGATTAAGAGAGCAAAAATTACTTAGAAGATTTATGCACACATGTGATTCAATATTTTACTTATCAACAAACTTAGAACAGCATATAAAAAAGACGCAGAGCCTAAATCTGGCATACCATATGTCAAACCAAAAGGCAATATGCAATTATAAATCCAAATTCTTATGCCACAGATGCATAAGACAACATACCTATAAATAACAGCTTGATCCTAAATTTTCCCTTCTAATCCGAACCTCCACATGATAAGAACTACTTGGTAATACCACAACCTAACCCTTGAATATACATAGGGAGAGATTCTTGGGGCCATCATAACTAAGGGAGGGACAATCTGACCAGAAATCTCCAATCTTCTTATTGAGACTTCAAATATTATAATAAAAGCCCATTTATTCTTTTCTGCTTCGCATATACAAAGCACAAAGCTTTATAATTCATTACAGCGTAGTAAAAAATAACAATTATAATAATAAAAAAAAGAATAGTTCTATCAGAAAATTAAAATCAAAAACAAAAAAATATACACTAGTCATGAAACTACGCAGACAACTCGAAAGCCTTTCTCCTACGCGATAGCTAACATAGAAAGAAACAGGAGTCTTATGTTCCCATTCAAAAACAAATGCAGTTTTTCTTACTTTCAAGGAACTCTGAAAATCATAAAACCAGAAACAACCCTAAATATATTTATGCCATATAATTCCAAATAATCACAATAAACACAAACAATTACTCAAAACGAGCCCGGGAAAGAAAAAAAAAAGGGAGGAAAAAATTAATTCAAGCTCACAATCAAAAATCAATTACCCACATCAACAAAATACAACGACCAAGATTTACAAAGGAAAACGCCACGAGTGCGAGAAAGACTTACTGAGCAAGCACGAGGGCAAAGGAACTCAAGGAAATTTAAATTCTGAAAGAATCTGAACAACCGAAGATATTTTATACGGTAGATTGATGAGAGGGGAAGGGGCTTACCCGGAAAATAAGGATTTAAGAAATTTCAAGCAATAAATAAAAGAGAATTTAATTTAATATATATTATATATATATATGTACGGTTGCTTTCGGGCAGGAATCAGCCGGCAATATTGTGGGTTGGCCCTCGGTAACTTCAGATTTGAATTCGATTAGACACAACTTGTGTACGATTCCTTCATTGCATAAAAGGTATCATTGTAAATAACAAAAAGTCAATTACATAATTTTCATTCACTCTTTTAAAAAATTTATTTATTAAGTTTTTTTTAATTTTTATCTATCGATTTTGTTAAGACGTGTTTCGAAACGGGTCTTAATGGGCGCTTCAATTGTTACCGTAATGGAATTCTTGCTACAGTGCTCATGCAGCCAACCAAGCGGAGCAAGAATTCCGTTAGGATAACGATTGGAGTGTGCATTAAGAAGCGTTGCGGAGCACACCTTAGCAAATCTGTTTATCTATATTTAATTTTCTAGATAATTAATACTCAGACGTTATTATTATTTATATCCTCATAAAAGAGAAATAACATCTTAATCTATCTCTATTTTAAATTTTCTATTATTTAAAATTTTCAAATAACATGCAAAACCTTAAAAGCTACCTAATTTAGAATGGAGGAAAAATTTTATATAAATATATATATATTTATTTATTTTTATATATAGGTTGTTGTCGGATATAAATCAATTGGTCGAGTAAATAAATTTATCTTTGATTGATTCAGATTTAAATTCTATTGGACGTCAACTTATGGATTAAATTTTAAATAGAATCTTGAAAAAATGAATTCTTTTAAAATATTAAAAACCAAATAAATATTTTTAATTCAGTAAATTACTTAACTAGAAACATACCTCCTAAAAATAATATTAATTTCGTTAATTTTGAGTTTCCATTTAATTTGCCAAGTAGATAAGTTTTGTTTGGTATTGGATAAAGATGGGAAGAAGTCAAGAAGCTAAAAAGTCAAACGATGAAGGATACCTTTGATATTTTCTCCGGATTATTTTTTAAAAAAAGGGAAAATTGGAAATTGGACAATATTATGTCAACAAGTCGTTGACGTAGACTCTCCATTTTTTATTATCTTTAACAAAGGGAATATAAGAATATTATAACAAAGAATTTATTCTATGAATAAAAACAATTTTTTTAAAATTAATTAAACTAAGATTTTCATTGTAATTTACGTTGTTCACAATGATATCATGATCCTCGTAACCCCAGTTGAGAATAAAATTATTCCTATTTGAGATGAAGTCATTTGGTGGAAATTAACTCAAAATATACTTCTCAAAATACTACAATAGAAGCTTAGGTATGATTGGATTGTTATTCCTCGAATTGTTTATTTATTAAAATCCTCCTTTCGTCAATAAATTTAATATTGAAATTGAAAATTTATTAGTATTTTTAACTCTAATGAAATTATTTAATATATATATATATCTATTATTTGATTTTAATTTTTTAAATAAATTCTTGTTAAAAAATTAATTTTAAATAAACAGTAGATTTGTAATTTATCTTATGCACAATATTTGGGGGGATTACCTACGGAGTACAACACAAATATCATGACCAGACTCACGGTTTAAAAATTACACGCAATTTAGGGAAGATTAACAAGTGTATGAAGAAATGAAAAAAACCGAACCTCCTTAACAATAACTATGATTATAAAAGAAAGGGGCATTATCTCTGCTTTCTTTTCAAGGTTAGCATTCCGACCTCTAGATATCACAAAAACATGTAATAATGGATATATTGATTTGTTGCCTATGTTAAGATTTGAACCTGTGTCAATCAAGTATCAATGATTTAACATATTTATCTTTGCATCTTCATTTTCGTAATTTATATTTGTGATTTTTTATCATGAGAAAAAATGTTTTACTATTCCAATCCCTAAATAATTTTGTAAAGTTATTACACAATTCAGTTCTCAAAGTTTATCCTTTTAGAAGTTTTAATTTTTTTAAAAAAATTTTTTTCCTTTATAATCCTTAAGATTGACTTCAATCTCAGGGCTTTTTTTTTTTTTTTTAAGAATTAGGTTAAAATGATTAAAATATCTTACCGTAAATTATTTATGGATGATAAAAGTATAAAAAAATTAAAAAATAAAACTTTCAAAAGGATAAAATTTGAATATTAAATTATATAATAATTATAATTTTGTATTTATATAAGAATGTTTCCAAGAGACTTTTCTGTTTTTCCATTATGCAATTAAATTGAGAGATTCTGTCCACACATCATAAGGTGCACATCACATCAGCACTATGGGGATACTTCATTTTTGGATGACAGCTAAGGTGGTGGACTTCAGATCGTGACTCTTTCTCTTATTTTCTACGCAATCGTTGTTTATAGTAACTGTGCAAAATGGATCATTTGGAGTGCTGCTTCGGCTACCCATGAATTTCCTGAACATTTCGAGACGACTGAGTTCGACAATACAACAAACGAGGGATGTCCAATTCCAGAACAAGAAAATGTGTCAGGCACAGTGAAAAAAGGAAAAATGAGCAAAAACATGATGTCTTTTTCTTTACCTTCAATAGACTTTCGTGTAAATTTGATAATTACAATTAGTATATGTTAGAAATTCCGCTTTTACACTATCGTCACTCTATTAAAATTTACCCTTATGGGTGACGCAATTTTTTATGTCTAAGGTTGGACATTTAAAACGTGAAATTCATATAAATATGAGAGTCTGACATCGAGAAACAAACTCATACCATATTAAAATTTATCATTACATGGATCCGATATTGAGATTATTAATGGACTCTTTCAAGATAAATAAATTTTGTAATATTTATTTTTGTTTACATTAACAAAGAGATCCATCTAGGGTTTTAACATGCTCCCTAACTTGACTTTGAAAATATTTGCGATGAAACTTTTACTTTTCTAAAAGTAATATTGTATCCACTATCATTATGAATTAAATATTTATATTTCTATTAAGAGTTATTAAAAAATAAATATCTATTTTTTTATATTAATTAAATTGTTGTTAAGAAATTAATATAATTATATTAAAATAAATTAAGCCAATTAATATTTTTTTAAATTTGTGCCGGTTAATCTGAAACATACAATTTCTAGATAAAGGGGTTGTAATTTTGAATTTAACTGACAAAATCCTATTTAAGGATTTAAATATCATCAATTCTTTTTTGTTTCACACCCAACAAAGTGGTCATTTTTATTAAGTCAAAAATATTTTTTTTAAAAAAAAATTGATGGAGAGAGAGTATTATATGCGATATATAAAACATATTTGGGAGAGGTATGGAGAATTTTGGACTGGATAACATACCTCGAACGCAGCCCAATTCACGACATCTTATTAAAATCCAATACTCGACCTCAGGCTTAAGAAAGAACCTATGACCAAAATCTATTTTGAAGGAAGATCGGTACTTTTAGTAACTCCTTTTTTTTTTTTTGATAAGTTTGGTAAAAAATCTCTTTTTTTATAGTTTTTTTGGGTCCTTCATCGATTTTTTTTGTTTTTCCGACTTTGATCTATATTGATTTATTTTAGGTTTTTTGGTCCTCCACCTTTTATTTTTTTTATACAATTGGTTCAAATGATCAGAAAACATATTTTTGAAATATTGTTGACTAGTCAAAGAAAAATATTTTAAGAATTTCATAAGATAAATTATTATTTTTTATCCTCCACTTTTTTTTTCTTCTTTTTTGATCCTTTATCTTTCTTATTTTTAACATCATTGGTCCTTAATGTAAATTCTTAAAAATAAAATTTTTTGCTGACAATAGGATTTGAACTTTGTGAGTACTCAACCATCAATAACTTTTATTTTATATTCACATCTAAAGATATATATTATTTTTAATAAAAATTCCTTTCAAATATTAAATATAATCTCACAATAAATCTTTCACATATCCAACCAAATTCTAGATATTTTCTCTTCCATATACCCCCTGCCCCAACAACTTGCAACTCCCCAAGTAATATTTTTATTTTTGAAGGCAACATCCAACTAATCATTCAAAGAAGAAAAGGATAATGGGAACAAAAATGGGCAAAATGAAGGAGTCAAGGGCAAAATGAAGGAGTCAAGGCAAAATGAACAAATTCGTCCTTAACCATGGACGAATACCCATGAGGTTTTTACAAAGACGGCAAAAATTTAGTATTAGAAATTCAAATACCAAGGAGGTTTTTTTTTTTTTTTTCTCTTTTCCCAAACACTTACAAACGTGTTTCAAATTTTTATATACATTTGTATGGCTGTTACATTACTAAAAAAATTAATAAAATTTTATACATTATTTTTAAATTTTTTTTATTCTATTTCATATATTAAATCTTAAAAAAAAAACTCAATTGTAGATGTTATCCATCGATGGGCACCATGTATTAAATTATTAATAAGGTAACATGGAACGATAAACAGATGTACAATAGAAGATTTGAAGTTCTTACAAACATATATAAATATATACTCCCTTCGTTCCGAATTAAATATGTTAATCCATCTTAAACTATTTAAAAATGAATGTTTCATTTCCTTAATTATATCAAATTTACTAAGAATTTTAAGTTGTAGTTTGAAAATGAATTAGATTAAGTTTTTTTTTGTCTTAAAATACGTCTAAGTCAAAATGTGAGATTCAATATTGAACGGATGGAGAAGTTTGTTAAATAGACCATGTTCATGTTCTTAAACTCAATTGCACCAACCAAACCATAAGTTGAACTCAAATTCAATAGTTTTATATTTAATTTAAATTGATCATCATATTTATTCTTGAACAATACAAAACTATATAAAAATGAATTTCCTTCCATATATAATTCCTACTTAAAATTTATTTGTACACTCTACGTTAGGGTTTAGTTATTTCAAAAAAAGAAGATAATTTTCTTTAAGAATCAAAGGGGAAAGAAAAACAGACATGTCAAACATAAATCTCATCTCATGCAACCAAATCAAAGTAGTGAAAAGGAAATTTAAAACTTCATGTGCTGTGGAAGAGTATGAGATTCTTATTATAAAAAAAATTAAAAAAATCTCGAAAATATTCCACGTAGGCAAGAAGTGATTTTGTCTGGATAGGGCAAGCAACAACACGATTGGTGTACATTATTCCAGCAAATAGATATACTAAATCAACATTTAAGAAGTGATCTCTTTTCCTTCTGAGTTTTATTTGCTGTCCAACCAAAATTCAAAAAGCCCCAAAAACTTGAAAACCACAAGCTGAAAAACCTGCAGAAATTTCGTGGAAAGAAACTCTTAGGAGAGGGAAAAAGAAGGGCTCTGCAGAAGTCTTTTTCTCGTCAGCCTAGCTTTCTTGGAAGTCTTCAATGGCAGTATCGACTGCTGCTCAGCTCAGACACTTGGAACATGGTTTCTTCCCATCAAGGTCTCGTTTTAGTTCATCTTTTCCTGCCAACTGTGCCCCGAGATTCTTGGCCATGGCTTCCAAGAAGAGGGTAATAATTTAATGCAATTAGTGAATCTCCTTTTCTTCTTTCTATCTTTAGAAACTGACTCTGTCCCCTGATTTCTGCCTCACTGGCAAAAACTTACTATATTTAGATAGTGTAGTAAAATTACTTTAATAAAGTTTTACTGTTAAAAACTTAAAATTACTAACTTTTAATTTTTTTTTAGAAACATTTTTCCACTCTCTTTTCTTTTCCTGTAATTTCAGAATAATCTAATGGAATTTGTTTAATGTAAAAAAAAAAAACGATTTTTGTTTACTATTTTAGGTAAACAAGTACGACCCGGAATGGAAAAAGGAGTGGTTCGGGGCGGGTATGTTTTACGAAGGCAGTGAGGAAGTAGAGGTGGACTTGTTCAAGAAGATAGAGAAACGGAAAGTTCTAAGCAATGTGGAGAAGGCTGGGCTATTATCTAAGGCCGAGGAATTGGGGTTTACACTTTCGTCGGTTGAGAAGTTGGGCTTACTTTCCAAAGCCGAGGAGTTGGGCCTCCTTAGTTTGTTGGAAAAGACGGCCAGTTCTTCACCCTCCGCCTTAGCTTCGGCAGCGCTGCCGATATTGGTGGTGGCCATCTTGGCCATCGTGGTGATTCCAGATGACTCCGCTGCTCTGGTGGCAGTGCAGGCAGTGGTAGCCGGTGCGCTTGGGGTTGGAGCTGCTGGGCTCCTAGTTGGGTCACTGGTTCTGGACGGGCTACAAGAGGCAGATTAAGGACATTTTCAATTGTCGCCCAGATCTTGTAAAGCAAAAAATAATAATAATAAAAAAATTTGCTTAATTATTAGTATTTGATTTTCTTTTCATTTGACATTCAAAGTAAAAAATAAAATAAAATGATAGAACCCATCAGACGAACGGAAGAGAGGTTACATTATATTAATTCTTATCAAATTTATGAATGAGTTACGCCCTAGACCCAAAGTAGCTATGCACTTTCGGGGATATGGGAATTAGGATTTTAGGTTTTTGGTTATGCATTGAAATAAAATAAGTGAAGGTCTCTCTAGATATATGTGACGTTTAGTTGTAATGTTTATTTTAATAAAATAATTATATTTTTTAGTCTAAAATTTTACTTATAATTCCTTATAATTTTACTTATGGTAAATCTTTACACATATACACACCTTATTAATTATTATGCCTCGTCTCTAAACATTCCACTTCATGACGAAGCGCTCATAGTTGTATGATTTTCTAAGGTGAAAATAAATTTTCCATTTTCACTTCAATATTATAAGGCGAAAAGTGTTGAGCTAAAATCATGGTTTTGTGTCAGTAAATCATGTCTTTTGCAGCACATTCGAGATTTTAAAACTCAAAGCTGAAGCAGGAAAGGATACGTGATCTGGAAAAAAGTGTTGTCATTTTGCCATAATTGCGAAAGATGTTGGTGTTTTCTTTTTAATCTTTCGGTTCTAAAGTTGAATTACTTTGAGGGGATTTTCGGTAAAATCAGACCTCAAATTCATGTTCATGTTAGTTTTATCTTTGGAAAAAGAAAGGAATTTTGAATGGAAAATAATGGGTAAATTTGAACTTAAAAACATTTATGTCATATTTTTGAGGAAAATGCCGAAGTGTGGTAAGTTTGGGGGATTTGGATGAAAGGTTTTGATTTCTTTTACATTTTTATGTGTGAATTTCAGATCTTACCACGAGAGAAAGCTGTAAGAGTTGGGAGTAACGAACAGAATGCGTGCTGTCTGCCAAAAGGACTCAGTTTCTCATCGGTTGAGTGGGCATCTGTATTTAGTGGTTCATCAGAGAGTACCGAAAGCGGCTTTCGTCTCCTATTCTAAATGAGCACAGATTTCTTCTCTGCAAATTTTAGGACTACTTCGCTTCTAAACAGTGAAGAAGATAACCGGTGAGTTTTCGTAAGCTCAGGGCTTTGTTTCCTTTAGTTTTATTCTGTTTTTTTGGATACCACATTCATGCATGGCATGCAATGTTTCTTCTCTGCTATGGCCTAGCATTTCTCTTTTGTTGGTGGTCCATTTCTGATTTTCTGGTAAACCCTTAATTTTTGTACTTTTTCTTCATGATTCTTTTCATCTCTGTTAAAGGTTTTTTCGATTTTGGCTTTTTTGCCCCCCCCGCGTGAAAAGATTTTCTGAGATTCTTCTGTTTGTCATAATATTTTTGGAAATTTTTTGTGTTATATACACATGAATAGCAGTAGATGTAGCTTCTGAATACTTGTTTATACTGTAATTTCACGCAGGTGTGGTTGCTTTTCATATTGATGAGTAATTTCAGTGAATTTGTTGTCGATTTGAAATTTTCTAGTGCTAATTTTGAGTATCGCAGATAACCAGCCCTTTTACATGTAAGTTGATAGACAGTGTTTGCCTAACTTGGAAATCTTGATGCCTTATTTGTGAACCTCTTTGCTGCATGAAATAGAGGAGAAGCCAGCATCAATCTTTAATGAACCCAATTTCCCCATGATTTTAGGAGAAATAATGTTCGCACGATATTTGTTTCCCACCTCTCTGTTCTTTCAGCTTTGCAAGTGCTTGGTGAGAATGAAACTTATTTGAATTACGAATGTCTTCGACCTTTATTATTTACCTGTCCTATTATTTAAAATTTCGTGAGTTGCTCCTTTATATAACATGACTGATTATGTTCACTGAGGGGGCACTTGGTGAACTTTAACTGAAAGATAGGGTTAATGGAGAGATTTCTCATGAACGGGATAAAGGTTGCTTTTACTTACACTGAGCCTATGTTTCATTTTCCTATTTGCCACTATTTTTTATCTAAAGTTGGGGCTACCTCAAAGTCTCCATTTGGGGTGCTCGAGGGGAAATGATAGTTACAACACCACTGGTGGGAGGTCTTTTTGAGGGCTTTTATGCATTGCATCCTAAGATCTAGGTTTTTAACTTTTGGGATTTGCAACTCCACCATTTTGATGGACAAAACACCTGACAGATATGAGGAAATCCCCCTTGCACAACATAATGCAATGTATCATGATTTGGTAATTTAGGCATCTACCATTTTACGTTGACAACAACATAAGTAATTTCAAATATCCGAGTTGAGCATGAGTTGCTTCAAAACAGCAATCGCTTAGGTTGAAGAATGATGGCTATACAAGTTTCCTAAGTTCAAAGATGCTAGTACTATTATCATGTTTCTGGATTTTGTTACCAAATATGAGCATATGCTTTGTTTCATTTTTAATCATTTAGGTAAATCTTCCCAGGAATAGTCTAAGGATAAAGAGCATTAAGCATTAAAGAAAAAGGTGGAAGTTTAGATTCACTATTTTACGACCCAGATATCTTCCTGGTTGAGCTTCTGGCAACATGACCTTCGTATGCTGAGATGTAAAATGCTTGTATTAAAATTAAAATGAAATTATAAATTTAAGTTTCTTTTTTAAAATTGGTGTTTTCTCTGGCAACTACCTTTAGATCATATTCTTTAGCAAGTAAAATTTAGTGATTCAATATGATGTTATGTGTTTGGAAGATCTTGTGTTGAATGTTTGGCAATTTTTGTCCTCTTTGGCAGGAAAATTTAGGAACTTAAAAATCAGCAACAAACAGGACTTCTCTTCAAGTTTGAGGAATATGAAAACCAGGGACTTCACTGGTGTCCCCGAATGGGATCAAAATAAACTGAAGCAGGTTAACAAAACTGACACATGCAAGGTTGCTAAGAGGACATCTTCAGAATATAGACGGAAATTGAGTGTTGAAGAGGAACTTCGCTTCTCAATACCTCAAGGGCAGAATGATCACAGGGCAGAAAACTTCAGTAGGAATATGAGCAGGTATGCGAGAGTGTCTTGCAGTTCCAAGTCTGCAACCGAATCTTGTGCAATGGCCAAGCACAAAGGCAAAAGTGTCCCTGAACCAACTCAAGTTCAAGAGGGAATCAAGAAATCTGCATCCATAACAGAGTCTGCAGGGTCTGGAGTTCCAACTATGAAGGTGGCACTGGATGTCTTTGGCTCTCCTCAATTTACTAATTCTTCCGCTACTCGTTCTCTTGAGTATCAGCAAAATAATAGGCGTGACAAAGTGTGCAAGGTGTTGAAGCAGTTTAAGGTGCTTTTCACACAGTTGTTGATGGAACGGAAAAGTGTGCCCATAGAAGAGAGGAAAGGTATCTATCATGCTGATTTAATTGCAGCAAATATTCTTAGGAAGAAGGGGCATTGGATTAATTGTTATCCCCGTATTGGACACATTCCTGGTGTTCAAATTCGTGATGGCTTTGCATATAGGGTTGACCTTGCTATTATTGGCCTTCATTGTGAATACATGTGTGGCATTCATTGTGAGAGAGATATGATGGAAAGAGTTATGCTACTAGCATAGTGGATTCTGGTCGTTACCAGAATAAAACAATAACGGCTGATGAATTCATTTACATTGGTGAATTGGGAAATCCTGAGGTTTCAAGTGGGCTAAAAGACCAAAGACTTGATGGAGGCAATCTTGCTGTGAAGAACAGCATGGATTCAGAAATTCCTTTGAGGGTCATTCGTGTAGCAGTGCATCTAATGTCGAAAGGAGTGGTTTTAAATTTGTCTATAATGGGCTGTACCGAGTGACTGAGTGCAAGTACAGCGTTGATCCTAAATCTTTCAACAAGGATTTCAAATTTAGAATGAAAAGGATAACAGATGTGACCCAAATCTCACGCTGCAGAAGGAGAGGAATGTGAAAACCTCAATGTTCATTTACAGCAGTTCCATGCCTATTGGTTTTTGGTGGTAACAAGCGCTCCTCTTCAGGTTTTTGGAACGAGGAGGATGAGATCTTGGACTATGGAGCTGGTGCCCCTTATTCCAAACCGCCGTGCACGCCAACACCAGGCTCAAACTGAGTTAAGAAACAAGGCTCGTGCATAATATTGTAGATCTTCAAGACTGATGCAGGTAGATTGGGCTATTCTGATCGTTAGTATATGTAGTCTTTAGTATTATGCATTTTTGGTATTGAAAGACTGCAGTCTCTAGTTTCCTTTCCTTATGATATACAAATAGAAAACACTAGTGTTCCATTGAAACTGTAATCATGAACCATGTTTTGATGCAATGTAGACCCTTGTTTAGTTGTGGAAGCATTCAAGTCTTGTTATTATCGCCAGTGGCAGTCTCTAGGGAAAAAATGGAGCTTTTTAGGACGGATGTAGTTACAAATAAATTATTAAATATCATACGCAAAGCGGCAAAAGTTCTCAAAAAGCACGATGTGGAGATGCGGGGTATCGATCCCCGTACCTCTCGCATGCTAAGCGAGCGCTCTACCATCTGAGCTACATCCCCATTACATGATTGGGAAAGAGTTTTTATAATGAAATTTGGACTAACTTACCTCACTTTAAAAAATTAAAAATGTTATACCCTTAAAGGTCCAAGCTATTCGATACTGTGGCTTGACATATCACAATTTGTGGTTTTAGAGAGAGAAAAGAATGGGAAAATAAAACGACAGACACAATGAAGAATTTGTGCCCCAGGCGCGCAATATTTGTAATGTAAAATATATATATATATATATATATATTAATTTGATAAATGAGTATTTTAGTAGTTACTTGTCTTTGGGTATCATGAATTTGCTATACAGAGGAAAAAGTCGTAGTCTTCGATGTGTTTGCGACTCCCTGGGTTCAAGATTTTGCAGTTTGCAAGGTCTAACTGATAGAATTTCTTCTATACCCTTTGTTATGGAAATATATCTAGTTAGTATCTTTTGGAATAAATTATCTATAAACTTAATAGATGAGGTACCATGCATCTTTTCTCAAATGAATTTGTGGTGAAGTTTGTGTCTCTTGTTTGTTCTTGATTCTTAATTCTATGCGCTTTTGTAGAGTTTTCTCCTCTATTCTTGCAACATAAAGTAATGTGGCTCAGTTAATCAAAATAATCTACTGTGTTGTTTTCTTCTGTAGTTTAGAAGGGCTTATTCGCCTGCTGCTGTCAAATGCCATGAGGACTTTCAGGATTTAGATTCTGCATCTTGTCATTCATGAATATTGCCATTTCCATTGTCAATTAATGAAATTAGTTAGATACTTTTTGGAGTCATTATTGTCTTCCTTTTTAAGCTAACTGCATATAATTCTATTTTGGGGTTCCATTTTTTCAACATATTTGTTATCCATGCACTGAGTTGCTGTGATGTAATACTAGTCTTGATCATGGATCCTTTGGGAGGCTGCTTTAGGATTAGTGTGCCCAAGAAAATACTATATATAAAATGTGTGGGACATTCATGTTAATAGCATAAATAATACTTTAGTCCAAATGATAGATGATATAGGGCGTGTCACATTTATAACTTTAAGGAAATACTTATCTACTACAATCAACTACTTCTCTATTGGGGTGCTGAGAAGATTCATGCAGGATACATTTTACTATAGTGGCAGTTACAGTTCCAATGAGTTACTTGCTGATTGAGTTTCATTCTGATTTTCCAGCCTGGTCGATCTGTACCTGTATTTGCTGGCCCAGAAGAGATACTGCAGAAAATTAAACCCACTTAACATGCACAACAGCCAATAAAATCTTTCAAGGTGACAGTGGTTCAGGTTCCTCCCATAAAGCCATGGTGTGTGCCGAAAGGTACTTGTGACATGGTTAATTAATGATACAAGTACTGAGCTAAAGTAATATCCACTGGCAAGTGAAACCCAGGAGAGAGATGTTGCTAGTGATCTCATGCTAGATGGGGCTTCTGTAAAGAAGAATTCCATCATTCCTGCCAAAGTGAAAAGATCTGCTGATCCTAAAAATAAATATTGTAAAGCCATCCAAAGGAATGAGATGGGCAGAGGATCGTTGGAATCCATCATTTCAAATTGCAGGGCTACCTTTTTGCGCTTTGTTTCTACTAATGCTGCAACTGCCATAGCCACAATTGAAAGAAATAGGCCAGTTCCAATTCGCTGTAAATGTGTAATTCCCATTTCTGTCCTAGTCACCTTCCTTGTGAATGGGATGATTATATGATTATACACTGGTGCCATAATCATAATGAATGTGACAGGAAAAACTGGAAGGGAAGCTGGTGGAATCCTAAAAGAGGCAATTTTAGTATCCATGGTTGCTGCTTGTTGAACTGAAAAGGTGGACAGCTGAGCAAGGCAGCAGTTCAGCATAATGGTAGACATGAAGACTGGTACAATCTTAAGGATGATCTTGACTTCTTCTACCTGTTTGGTGTTGCATTCTATCCATGGGTTGGCTGGTCTGTTTATTGTTGCTTTATTTAGAAACTTCAGATCATTGGTTTCTGTGTGAATTTCTGTATTTTCTTTGCCATTTTCTTCTTCACTGATTTCGGCAGTTTCAGAGGGAGTTGTACTTGCATTCATGATGGCACTACTAGGATTTCTAAACAACCTTGTGTTGAAAACTGCTTCAGCTAAAACCTGTTCATGAAGAGCGTTGTGAGATCTCAGGGTACAGAAATGAAGATTATAACCCTGGACTAAAGCTTTACCTTAAATATGGTTGTAATAGGACTTCCACTTGGAATTTTGATACTGTAAATAGAAGAGCCAAGTAGGAAGATTGGGATAGTGATCAGTATTGTTGCCGTTGAGATTCCAAATCCCAATTGCCAGCCCTTGTTGTCTTCTATCCATACCACAAAGGTTACAGCAAGTAGTCCTCCACATGCCAGGCAGAACACATAATAATTGAAGAATGTTGATCTTTGCTTCCTTCCATGTGAATTGTTCTCATCAAATTGCTCAGCTCCATGGGGAGGAAGGGAACCTTTAATTCCACCAACGCCCAATGCCACCATATAAAGTCCTGCAAATAGCATTGCTGCTCTTCCACCACTAGTTTGATGACATGAAGTATTTCTGTTACCGGATGTGCATTCTGCTGGTTTCAGTAAAGGTGTGTGAGCTTGTAGGGTAAGCATTACCAGTCCCTGTTACAACATTCACAATCAGTGGAAAAACAAAGTGTCAGGAAATTTCCTTTAAGCTCTCTGAGTTTGAATAATGGGATGAAAGGAGTCTCCAGTTATTTTGATCATGTCAAAATGAGTGGATGAACAATGATTAATGCAGAAAGGATTGTGTGGATCTTATTGATGCTGAGGCTAATATGACTTATTACTTCGAATGATGATAACATCTCCTTAGTTTCAACTGCATGGTTTTGTTCTGCAGTATATATTTTATTTCATTTCTCTCTAATAAGACAAGACATGGATTAATTCTTTTAGACATAGTAGTATGTGGCATCACATGTGAATGTGACTATATATTTTGTACTATCGGTGAACCTTGAAATCGAATATCCTGATTGAACATAATCATTCCAGCACACATGAATAATTTTTCCCCAGCAGAGATATCATTGTCAATAACATGTTTATGTGTTCCACGAGTCAACTTGTAGAAGTTGCCAACAAAATGCTATTTATGTAATTTATAAACCTGGGATGTGGTTAAAATTTTGTTGATTGATCTTCATGCTTTCTGTTGTCCTTAGAATAATCATATTATCTTAGAATAATCACATTATCTTTTGCATCAAGTCCTCATTTTTTCTTGCAAGACGTAAAATTCCATTCAATTATACTGGCATGTGCCTATCACCATCTAGCTGGTTTTCCAAATGGGGACTTGACAGAAAAAAAAAAAATGTATATTGATTCCTTGGCTTTAGAGAGCAGCATTCTGGTGGACACATTAACTGGAGCTACTCACTTATTCAAATTGTAGGAACATTAGCATCATACATTATGTTTCTTATCTTTCTGATAATCCTGTATCTCTGGTTGTCTAAAAGTTGTTGGAGCTTGCAATAATTCAAATAGATTGGTGACTATGTAAGTTTATGAGGTAAACTCAATTGGAAGCTAACAGAAGTTCTTACCAGGAATTCAACTATTGCACTTATAAGATATATGCAATAGGTGGTGAAAAAGGCATCACATAAGAAGCCACCAAGAAGAGCAAGGACGAATGCTGTTCCCATGAAGTTAGTAACGATGTTGGCTGAACTGGATGGAGAAAAATCCATGTCTTTTGACAAGTAAAGCACCAGGTTGCTTGCATTTGCCAAGTATGCAAGGTTCTCAAATATCTCCACAACTGTAGATTTTACAAGGGAAAATCAAGTAAGTTTATGTTATAAACATAATATATATATATATATATATAATATTTGTTGCATGTAAAGATATAGTTAGTTGCATTATGAAAAAGAAATTGTCCTTTATATGTCTTCCTGAAGTTCTTTAAATTGTATCAGCCATTCTTTAGTGTTTGGTTTCCAATATTCCTTCTGAAATAGATATTCAACTAACCCAAGACAAAAGACGCAGCAAGCATGCCACCATGACAACCTCTCAAGGCTGGTCTATTGCGCCAATCGGCATGACCTTCCCATTTCTCTGAATGGAGTCCTTCTTCCTACAGTTGTGGCATGAGAAAATGTTGAGAGAATGAATAAATTGATGTCGAAGAACTAATACCATTTTGGAAAACAAAAAATGCAAGGAATTTTTTGGAGCGCACCATTTTTTTGGTGTGCATCGGAGATTGTAGAAGACCTGATCAGAAACCTTTACAACTTACGTAGGAGTTATACTGCTGGGGTCACACTTAAATACTTGGGGAATGAGGTTGCCCAACCTGAGCAGAAAAATCTAGACTTTGTGAAAGTGACAATATTCTTGTGGAGTTGTAGGCCTCACTCATGTATTTATTTCTGAATGCATGTTTGTTGATAAAGTGTGACCACACGATTCTTACTAGTAGGAATCAGATGGAGAGTAAGTTTTAAATCGGATGTAAATAAAAAAAGGGATCGGTTGATCATACCTAATTTGTCTTTTCTCCTTTTTTTCAGATTCCAGATTTCATAGCCTTTTTATTAAGATAAGTTACTACAAATGGCGGTTACTTTTCATTAAGCTATGATTTTAGGAAAATTGCTAAATGAGTTATAAAATTCTTTTAATTGCCTATCAAACATAACTAGCTTGATGTCATATTTGTTTAGCTTACATAAGCGCATTCATTCTGTAGTGAGGGGAATAGGTAACATACTATTGGACCTATTGATCAAGCAAACTCATGTTGGTTATGGAAGTGTTTGTGGTAAAGTTGAAATATTTGCTTGTCCAAGTGGCCAAAACCCAACCAGCATGAAGCATGAGTCATCTTATGCTAATGAAAATACTGGGTTTTATGGCACATATTAATGCTCAATTTGGATCTCCAGGCACCTCTCTTTTTTTACCCCCCCTGGCACTTTTCATTGTAATTGGCCTCATCCTGCTGAAAATTCCATTGTTCTGTGTCATAATCTATTTATTGTCTTAATTTTCAAGAATGGGAAACTTGGCCCATCTGTGGTCATTTCTGAAAGGGACTCCTGTTATTACAAGTCGTTGTCCAGTTCACATTTCCTCTTTGTTATTTACCATGTTCTAATGAAGTTTTCTGTTTGTTATTGCTTCTTCCTGTGTGCCACTGGGAGTCATCTGATGCATGGTTTTCTCATCATGTGGTGTAAATTGATTTGATCAGTTTTGTTCATTTGTTGTTTAACCTTGATAGGTCAAATGTGTGGAAGGATGCATTCCAATTAAATTCTGAGGTTCAAGATTAATGTATTTCCTGACTGGGTTGTTATGTGTTCGTAAGTGCTTGTGGGTCACTTCCATTTATCATTTACTTCACATTATACTTCATGCAGTGACTTGGTGGTTGTATCTCCTTATTGTAGCTAAATGAAGGTGCAAACTAACTTTTGTAGATAAGAACAATTTTAACATAAAGAAACTAATGATGAGAAAAAGGTGTGCAGCTTTGATATTTGTCAGAATAGAGACATCTGGATGAAGCCAGGGTGACCTTGCCTGTCACTCTCAGTTCTGTGGTTGCTGGGTTTAATGGTTTTTCATTCCCTTAGTGGATAAATAGGATCCTTTGTGTTGCATAATAATAGGGTATTGTGGTTGTTTTGAGATATGCATGTGAATCCTTCAAGTCAAGAATTACCTGAAGCAAATCTTGAATTCACTACCATATCCTTGGAGTTGATACCTGACCACTTTTTCTCTCTTTGAGATTATGTGATATGTTTGGTTTCTTGAATCAGAAAAGACGAGAGAGACTCTGTTGAAAATTCCTTTTGGTTTTGATTCTCGTTCCCTGTTCTTAAAGAACTTTTTGGGTGGGCCTTTTGTTGGGAGGTGTAACAAATACTTTCTGTATTCTGTACATATCTAAATATTCCTTTCTGATCTCTTTAGTCACTTAATATTTTTGCCATGGCCTTGGATTTGCTGTAAAATTCTGATATTATATGTGTGATCAAGCTGTTTCTTACAATGCATTTTTCAACTGCAGAATGATTTTCCTATTCACTAGCACTGACTGATGAATCTTACACCACAAATCAAAACTGAACCTTTTTAACATGAGCTTAGTTCACATATTTTGGCAGCACTAAAATATGGTTTCTTGAACTCTGGCCAGTATGCTTTTGCCAGGATAATCGCCTTACTGTTTGAGTATATGGATTGCGGATCATACTCCACCATCTTCCCTTTTGCCTTATAGAGAAACCATACCGTATGATCTAGATGGAATGTTGATGGTTTATTGGTGCTAGCCTTCAGACCCTTAATGGCCTTTCATAGTGGAACATCTTGTGATCTCACCATCCTACTTTAATTTTCAAACTCTAGGAATTTTTGAAACAATGATTCTTGTACACATCTAAATTGTAGATTTACCTTGTGTTTTATCTTATTACACGCTTAGGTTTCTTTCAACTACATCTCATAGATTGTGTTCAATTTTCTATTTTGAGATTCATATTTCTTTGGGATTACGCTCCTTTGCAAATGATCCCTTTGTTGGCCACTTAACTCTTCGACTTTTGCCAATTGGTCTATACCCATATTGATGTTATCTTCTTTTCTTGTAGAGGGTGTGGAGGTTTTTATTTTTAGGTGAAGCATGGGATTTTGACTGGAAAGTAATATGAAATTTTGGACGGAAAATGATATGTGCTTGAAAAGGATTTGTTATTCATAATAAGGGATATCCAATAACGCCTTTTACTTCAAGAAAGGGGCATTCAGGTATTGCCAACTCAACTCACAGGTCGCGACCGGCCATTGATATCTTCACGTGGAGGAGTAGGATGGCTTATGATTCTTTGGACATAAAAGGGTCCCTCTGGAAAGAACTGGAGGATTCTTCTTAATTTTTTTGAATCCAAGAATTTTGAACCGAATTTAAACTGTCAGAGTAACTTGACTTCAGTTCAGCATGCCCGAAAACTGTTCTTGCTCTACAGTGAAACCTCCAATAATATTCCCCGGTTAGGTTAGATTAGAGTAGTTAGTTTACTAATTTATCGGTGAATCCAATAAAATGATTTTTAATATCTGTTCTTGACAGTTAATTAGAATTCATATATTTGGAAGACTGCAGTTGGGCGGCGCCGGCCAACGGGAGAAGTATTTGGAGGAGACCAAATTGAGAGGTCACCACCGCTCACTACCAAACTAAAGAGTCGAGAAAATGGACCAAAGCACGTATGCTTGCATGCCTATATTTCGAAAGGCTGGTACAGTTTGTCAATTTATTTATTTATTTTCCTTTTTCTGCTGTGTGGTTCTTTTTGTGGGCACTTTCCACATGAAGGTTCTAGGGAAGTTTGAAGATAACTTATCCTGCACCATCATTTTCAAGAACCCATCAAGAGTGTTTCTTTCTCTTCTAGCATACGTATTCTATGCCACTACATATGCTTTAATAAAGTGATTTTAGGAAGGTTCTGGAAATAGAATGGAAGATTTTTCTTTTAATTTTGTATCTAATTTAAATATAGAAATGTAATTTATTATATATAAAATCCCTCTTCGCCCTTTTATTATCTATGAAAAATCATATCGATGCACCTCTCCGAGGGAATAGTCATAGAGTTAATATTTCAGGATATGGACCGGTTAGAAAAAGAATAAAAGGTAATTATCGTAAGTTCAACCTATGAATATTTCAATATACCGTACCAAATGTATGAAGCTATTGAAATCAACTTGCTTGGCTTGAGACAACATTAACTTGGAATGAAAATATATTTCCAATAACCTGGGACAAAGGGGAAGAAAATGCACTACAAATTGGATTTGATAGGAAGAAAAAAGAAAAGAAAAAAAAAAAAGAGGTGCAAACTCTCTCAAGATCAAATAGTGGAGGCTTCAAGCAACCCCACGTTTGAAGAGCATATAATTCTTGTTCTTGTGAAATGATTGAATATAGAGTATGGTACCTGGTACTATGTATACCACACAAGAAGAACTTGTCACTGGCCACTTCCAAATTGGACGGTAAAAGAATTAGTGTTGTGGAGAAAGACGTGACAGCATATATATATTTGTTTTTCATGTGCCTCAATAACCCACTGCTTTCGTACAATGTTTTGCTTCACTCAATTTGATTATTATATTTCGTGGATTTAGTATTGCGTTTCAAATCTTCTAATCTGAAACGCAACTATGAATCTAACAGTATATACAGTTAATTGCTTGTCAATCATCCTCGTTATGCTAAAATAAATATTCCAAATTAATAAGGAATACTTACACTCATCCTTGACAATACATAATTTTGATGTTAGACGGGTATCACATTAAGTACTACTGCGATCACAAAATATAGATGAAGGTGGGAGAGGAGTGGAGATATAAGAAAAATGATACTTTTGACCCATTGAACAAATTTGGATAAATAAATTTTATATGTGAAGTGCTTTCCTTTTTATTATTTGTTGCTTACGGGTGCATTCTAAATGTTGATTGGAATCATTCTTTAAAACATACCTTATTCGATTCATGGTTGTCCTAATAATTTGTTATTATATATACTTAGAAACAAGTTAGGGTATTTTTGAAATCTTGTTCAATAATTTTATATTATATATATATATATATATATCTTCCTTAATATTTTTAAATCGAGTGATAACCCCCTTTCATTAATCTATAATTAAATTTTTATTATTTTTATTATATTATACAACATCCGGAACTCGGTCAAAAATAACATAAAATTTTCACGAAAAAGGAAATCGTTGATTATTATGATTATTATCATCATCATTGTTTCTAAAGTCCAAAAATTCTCTTTTCGACACTTTGCACATTCATGTAAGGGTGTAGTGAGTAAATCCTCTTTTTTTTAAAAAAAAAAAAAAAAAAAAAGTAGTTCCTTATCTTTTTAATTTAAATCTATTAAACCCCTAAGCTTTTATTGTATTTTTTAAAATCCTTAAACATTTTTCTGTTGGCAATATAGGTTCCTAATTTTTTTTTTACAAGTGACTAACAAAGTCCTTTTTATCTGGAAAACAAATGATATACAGGACATTGATTTTGAGCAAATAAACTAGGGGTAAGGAAGTCATTTTACTGTTCTTTTCCACTTTAAAAAAACTAAAAATAAAAACAATTGAATGACGATAAAAAAAAATCTCCAAAAACCAGCAGAAGTCCAAAATTGATTGTTATTGTGAGATGTAAGGATTTACAGGTTTTTAAAGAATTCAAAAGTGTTTGAATCTCTGCCTCTTCTTAAATTTATTTATTTATTTGTTTTAAAGAAGGGAAGAGAATAGTGAAATGACATCCTTACCTCTAATTGATTTGATTAAAAGTAATATTTAGTGTATCTTCTTGCATGAAAATTTATTTTTAAAATTAGAAGAACTTTGTTGGTTACTTGCAAAAAGATCGAGAACTTAACTTTCCAACAGAAAAATAATTAAGGATTTTAAATGATATAATAAAAATGTAAAGATTTAATTAGTTTAATTAAACAAGATAAGGGACCTAAAAGATGAAAAAAAATAAGAAGGAGAATTTATATGAGGAAAGAATAAAAGAATAGGAATTAAAAGGAGGAGATTTACTCGGATGCTAACCTATTAAAGGTTTAGTTCTTGGGTCAAAAGTTTTCAAAAAACAAAAACTTTCAGCCCAGTAAATGTTTTCTCTATTCATAGCTGGTCTTGGCCCAATAGATGTAAACACAATGTGGGCTTGCTCAGTGCTAAATGTCATAAGCCTGTCTTCCAAGTCTTGAGTTCCTCGACTACGTATCAACCATTTTTCTTTGGTTTCCAGCCCTTGGGGTAAATAATAAATACTTACTAATAATAGTAACACATAAGCAAACAACTACGCACGTCGATCACCTTTCGGCAACGTGCTTTCTGTCAAGAACTTTCTTTGCTACTTGACTTCTTTAAAATGGTAAGAGTTGTCGTTTCTTTGTTAATGTTCTTTTTTTATATACACATTTTGAAGAAATAATAATTCACTTCAAATGATTTATAAATAGGGATGGAAGGAATATTTTTTATATCTTGAGTTGATAATAATAATAATTCTTTTTTAGAAGAAATTATTTTCTATTTAAACTTTTAATATGTATGTGGTGAGCTTCCTCTTTTCTTCTTCGGGTGAATGGAATATAAAGGACCAAAACATTAAGAAAAAGCAGTAACCTTTTCCCCCCACTCCCTACAACAATATATATATATATATATATTAAATATCTTCCCCCACTCTCCTTCAATCTACAATATAAAAGTCCCTATTGGAAAGAGAATATAAATTTATAAATACATAAAAATTAATTCTTATATGTACCATGTCAAATATAGATAATCAGTATATTCAACAAATTCATGGAGTTTATTAATTCTTTTGGCAAAAAGATAAAATATATATTAAGCTAAAAAAACATATATCTTTGTCTCTGATCCCTTCGTTTCCCTTCCAGAGAGGTTAGATGAGAAGAATCTTCTCGTGGGTGCAAAAGACATTTATGTGATTTGGAGCTTATCAAAAAGCTCCCTTCAGGGTTGGAAGAGGTGTGCTTGCTTACCACCCATGGATTAAAATATCTTTTTTTAGCCTTCTATAGGGAAGAGAGAGAGAAACTTTCCCCCCTTCCCAACACCCCCCAATAAAAAAAATCTATAAAGTTTTTTCTTAAAAAATTAAATATAGAGTTTAAATTAAAAGTATTTATAAGTTATGTAGCACCCAAGTGTATGGTAAAATTGTTTGGAGGCGTGGTCTGTATGATGCAGGTTGTGAATGCGACTTGATTTTAATGAATTGTAACTTTTAAAGAAAAAAAATAAAATAAAAGTATGTTTTTCATTATTAATTACATTAACAATATGATCAACTTTATTAACATAAAAAAATACTTAATTTTTTATATTAGTTAAAAATGACATTCAATTCTGGTATTAGAACTGGGGAGAAATCCTCAAATTTACATAAATACTTAACCGTTGAACAAAACTGGTTTGAGGTGATAGCGAATGCATGCTTTTAAGCAGCACTTATCATCTTCCTCTTTCAAAAAAACAAAAAAAAAAAAACCTGGAAAAAAAGATTTCTCTTTCTCAATCACTGGGATTAGCCATCCATATGGTTTTAGTCCAAAACCCTACCAACTTTAGAAGAGATCATTGGAGATAGGAAGAGACAATGGACAGGAGGATGCTATAGCGACATCGCACATTTTGCCTTTCTTAAATATATTTTTCTCAATATGAGTTCACCAAAGAAAAAGTCCAGTGTGTAATAACACCAAAACTTTATTATTTAATATATTAATACAATTTTATTACTTAATTGTAATAAACATTTTAATAATACAATTTCTAGAATATCGTAGAAAAGTAAATAAAAACTTGAAAAGAGACTTGAATTCTACAATTAAAGAGTTAATTTTAATTATTTATCACCGTTGATTTTTTATGGAAGAGTTAGGGAGGGATAAGTGGTAACAATATATATATATATATATATATATAGAGTTTTTGCTGTGTGCACCGTTGCACTGTGCGACGATGTCGAAACGATACCGTTTTGCACTGTTACCTTTTTTTTTTCTATTACGATAATAAAAACGACGTCCTTTCGATGCCATCACATAATATGACGGTGCATAGCATAGCACACCTATATATATATATATATATGTATATAATGGTCACAACTGTCTTTTACCACACCATCATGAATGTGAAAATTATATATAACACGTGGTAAGAATTGGTTTGCTGAGTTGTGTGACAGTATCACAGCCGGTTATTTTCTGATCAAGCCCCTTGAATGCTGTCTTTTTATTTCTTAAATATTTTAAAAGGAAGCAGTGATCCCCTTCTGATTATAAGACTACGACTGAATGAATGGACCCCATTTTTTATTTAGTATATATATATATATATATTTATACGGATTTACTACCGCGTGCTTCAACCGTTATCGTAACAAAATTCTTATTCCGCTTTGTTGGCTGCATGAGCACTGTAGCAATAATTCCGTTATGGTAACGGTTGGAGCGCGCATTAAGGAGCACTCCGAAGCGTGCCTTAGCAAAACCGTATAAATATATATATTTATATATATAGATTTTATTTTAATAAATTTATGATATTGTTCTTGTTATTAAAATGTAGCTAGAGTGTGAGATCCCTGAAATTTAAGTTAAAAGAAAAGTAAATTTATTATATTTTGTTTTTTGTCAGTTGTGAATACTATTAAAAATAAATTATTTTAAAAAATAACCATTCATTTTTAAACATCTTAAAATATAAATAGAAAATTTTAATTTTGGAGTAAGAGAGAGTATCATATTCACAATTTTTTTTGCTTTCTTTCTTTATTTCTTTCCTTTATTAGGGCTCTAGAAGCCTGAAAAACTATTCAAAATTCTCATTATGTTACACAATTCTAAAAATAATAGGATGGGAAAGAGTATCTCCCTTGCACACAACCTCACAAATCAAAATCCCAAAAGCATAGTCCATGATTAAAGTGAAACGAAGAGCATAAAAATTAAAAATTCAAATTAAAATCTCACCAACATCCTTCGATACTAAATCGATCGTTCAATTAGGATTTGCCCGGCCGTGGATTGATTTGATTCTGTGTGTGCTAGGATAATCCAAGAATCACAAAAGTATGAGATGACTTTGTAAGCCAATAGGAATTTGACAATAAATAATAGCACCTTAGGCCAAGATATTCTTTCTATTCCACGAGCAAGCCAAGTTCAAAAGCAAAAGACCAAAATACCCTCCAAAATTTGTTTAGTGAACTATTCGGATAATAATAATATTATTAGAAGAATGCATTTCCACACTCATGCAAGATAGACACATGTGCGAAAGTTTAGGGTTTTTTGTGTTTTTTGGTTTAATATTACACGTATGGTTCATAATAATACTCGTAAATAAAAAGATGTTTAAATTTTGAATTAAATATTTAGATAAAAATTATTCTTCAACCTAAAACTTTGAAGAAATAAAACATAATGTATACACTTAAAAGAAAATCATAATCATTATACATGTTACAAATCTTAGAGAATTATTTGTATTAATTCAATCTTTGTATTTTACGTATTTAGATTTTTTTTTTGTTTTAAAATATAAAATATAATGCACATAATAAAATGAATAATAATATCCCATCAAAGATCACCTTAATATTGATAGAATATATCTTGGGATGTTAGATGTGGGAAATAATGTTTTAAGGCCTTTTTGGTGCAGAATTTTTCCCATCTAAAGAATAAACAGGAAAATAAAAAAAAACTTAAGAAATTGAAAAAAAAAAAAAACATTGACTTGTGTATATATTCAAACACTTCTTTTGTTGGATTGAGTGGGATTGCCCAAATCCGTTTGATATCTGCTGCTAAAGGTTTCGGATTCAAGTTTTACTAACAGCAGAGACAACAATTTAGAGTTAATTCGTAATTAATTTAACCTTTTCCGCTATATCTTCTTTCGAAACTAATTTAACCTTCGAAGGAGGAATATGGAGTTCTCTAACTATTTCTCACTCTCTCTTTTCTCGAAATTAACTTAGTCTTCGGAGGAGGAGGAACATAGAGTTTTTCCCTTCATCCTACAGAGGTACCGGAGCCGGTGAAATTGGAGTAACGAGACTTGATATTTGCATTGACTTGGAACAATTTTTGCAAATGAGATTTCCCCAACGGCTGCACATTGTGAGGAGCAATTTAATGACAAGGACACAACCTTTTCTATTACTATTTAAGAACAATTTTATTAATTTTCTTTAGATCAATTTGATGGAGGAAGAAGTTGAATTTTTTTCCTATCTTGTTTATTGCAAGGTCAACTTTTTCTTTCCACCAAACAATTTCATTTGGGTAGTAATGTTACTTAACAATGAATTTCAAATTAAAAAATATATAAAAAATAATTAAAGATCATGTGAAAATTTTTTAGCGAGTATAACAAAAAATGATTCACAAATATATATTAGAAGTTACGAAACTTCTTGTAAAAACATTGTGTTATGAATAATATTATATTTTTTAAATTAGTTAATATTTATCTACTTTCTCAATCTCTAAATATAAGTTATTAACCTTCATTTGAGCAAAAATTAAAATAATTTTTTTCTCCTAAAATGCTTTCTATTCACCTTTTCAATAAATCTGATCACCATTTTAGTAATATCATCAAAGAAAGGAATAATATAGGAAAATTATATTTAAATGCTTAATTAAATATTAACAATAATTTATAATTAGTGACAAAGAAAATTAATTGAAAATGAAATGATTTATATTTAGTGATGAGAGAAGTATTATAGTATAACAAGATTAAGTTGAAAAAATCTGAATTAAGATCGAATATTTAAATAAGGAGTTGTCCAAAAGATCATATCGCACTTTTAAAAGAAAATCGAAAGGGGCATTATTGTCAATCTACACAAATACAATCGGCAGATCTAAGAATCCTATCAACAACATGGAGCAGCTCAGCTCGTAGCTGTTGAAGAGTAGTCCCTCCCACTCTCAACCTATTATATTCCTCAAATGTCTTTCTTCTCAAAGAGAAAATTTTGCCAAGAGTTCTAAAATCTAAACCACTCTCAACTTCCTCACTCTCCTTTGATCCTCCAATTCACACAAACAAACCATAAAAATTTTATCTTTTTTTTCTTCTTCTTGCAACCCTCTGATAATCTTTGAATTGTGAGAGAAATATTGGAACTGATGATGGTTGTGATGAGCAGCCGGTGTTCTCATACTTCTCATATCACAGAGATCATCATCACCAGCTTTTTTCGCCACAAAAATTGAATCAAATTGATTAAAGGGTATACATATATTTAGAAAAACAAAGTAATTCCAAGAAGTTATATCGAGAAGCTGGTGAGCCGAGAGTGTTGATGAATTAACTTACTGAAAGGTATCCTTATGGCAGCTTCTTGAAAAGGGAAAAAGAAAAAATCCCATCTTTCGACGAGAATAAATTCGCAGCTATGGCGGGTCGGACTTTGCTTTACGGCAGTGCTGGTGTTGGTTCCAGTGTTAACCCTGTTTTGATCCAGAACCAAAGAGTTCCATGTTCTTCTTCCTCGGAGCCTCATGATTCCATCTTCATATCTCCCTCCTCTTCTTTTCTCGGTATAATTTCTCCATCTTCTCTCTGATTGCGTTGATTTTTTGTTGATATGCAGATACTCGTGAACATGAATCTTTGTGTTACTCCGACTTTTGTGATTCTGAACTTTTGGTGTGTGTAAATTCTAGTATATTTGTGTTTTGTCGATTCAGTTCAATCCCCAGTTCAGGAGTCTAGTTTTGTGATCTTGCTTCGATAATCGGTGCTTTAGTTCTATTACTATTCGTTTTACTAATATTTTCAATGTGATTATTCTGTTCCCTTCGTTCAAACTCTTGAGTTCATGATTAAACTAGCCATTTTTTGAGCCGAAACTGATTTTTGCTAATTCTGCGTGTTTGATATTCTATGTGGGAACTTGATAAGAGATGTATTTGTTCTTGAATCTTGAATTTTGTGAACGCTTATTTAGAGCATTTTTTTGGGTCCGTCTCTCTGTTCTGTTTCTGCACTCAGTTGAAATCTATTAAGAATTCTTTTTTGAGTGACCTTGATTACAGCAATTTTTTGTGCTTAGTTTTCCTGATAGACGAGGTTCATATCATTTGCTAAACTGGAGTCATAATGGTCTTCATATTTTGGGGGAACTATAGAAACTCTTATCACTTGCACGGGTAAAGTAATATATAAGAATGAAGGGGAGTGTAGAAATTATATTAGTCTTTTTCAGATAATACTTTTTGGGTTGCAAAATTTAATGTGATCTTAATCTGTTCTTTTTTGGCTAATATAGGGCCTAGATCCATGGTAAGTTTTGAAGATGTTAATGGAAGAAAGAGACTGGAGAAGACATTTTATGGCTCATTTGATCAAGACGACAATGGAGATGAGGACTACGATGAGTACCTTCGCCAACCAGAAAAGAAGAGGCGGCTTACAGTTGAACAAGTTCAATTTCTTGAAAGAAGCTTTGAATTAGAGAACAAACTTGAACCAGGAAGGAAAATTGAGCTTGCTAAGGAACTTGGCTTGCAGCCTCGGCAGATTGCCATATGGTTTCAGAACCGCCGTGCTCGGTGGAAGAACAAACAACTTGAGAAGGATTATGATGCATTGCGAGCTAGCTTTGATAACCTGAAAGCTGACTATGACAATCTTCTGAAGGAGAAGGAGAAACTCAAAGCTGAGGTAACTAACAGGCTCACCATTTCTGTGGAAAATTTGAAACTTTTGCCAAGAAACTAACAGCTTTTAAATTGTGCTAATGCAATGTTTGAATTCTGGCTCAGGTTGGTCAGATGTCTGAGAAGCTCCTTCTCAAAGAGAAGGAGAGTGGCAACTCAAAATCGAGTTATGGAAGCAACCTCTCTGCAGAAGCAACAAAAGATCCCAGTACTGATTCAGTCTCTGAGGACGAAGTATCAAAAGCATCATCCTTGGCTCTTAAGCAGGAAGATCTCAGCTCTGCCAGAAGTGATGTCCTAGATTCGGATAGCCCACGTTACACTGATGGAGTTCAGTCCTCACTCCTGGAACGGGTCGATTCTTCATATGTTTTCGAACCTGATCAGTCAGACATGTCTCAAGATGAAGAAGATAACATTAGCACGAATCCGCTACGTCCTGCCTATCTGTTTCCAAAGATTGAAGATGCTTGCTACACTGAGCCGCCAAGCTCAAGTTACTTTGGATATGCGGTTGAAGATCAGTCCTTTGGTTTCTGGCAAATATAATTAATTAAGTTTTAAAAAGAATCCCTTGTATGTTTTCATTTCCTGTACAACTTTTTGTTCCACGAATGATCGTTCATGAGGAATAAATCCATTCAACAGCAAATGGATTTTGGTTCTGTATGAATATCAAAAATTATGTTTCCACTTTCCTGTGTAATCTCCCAAGTAAATCATGACACTGATTGTCTGTGATTTTGAATGAAATGTAAGCAAAATTTTCTGTCTTAATTCCGGCCCTTTTTGCTTGTGTGTTGAAGACGGGAAACAAAGCCTTGACCTGACATGGTTTGCAACATTATTATCCAATTATAATCAGTCAATCCTACATGATCTTCATTTATGGTCCTTTATTATTATTCCATGAACATGGAGTGTGGACAAGAAAAGGGCAGGTCCCTGTTGAGAGCTGGAAAGTGTTGGAACAAATTGTTTTTGTTTTCCTTTTGATGGGAATAAATTTGGATTTTTGCTTTGGAGGTGAACATCTTGAAACGTATGCATGGCTTGGCAATGCTAGCTAGGTATCCCTGTCTCGTTCAAGAATCTGTCGGCTTCAGCATGTGAATCTGCTTCTTATCTTTACAGGCTTAAATCTTAAAAAGTTTTAAAAAAAGAAACTGTAAATCGGATTTCAAATGCATGTTTTTTTTGAGAAATAGATAATATATGGAAGGTTTCAAATATTTTAGAACTTCTTCTACATCATCTTATATTATTCAATTTGGATAAAATATTCCTAAGAGATAATTTAGAAGAAATATTAAAAAATCCGAAACCCATACGAAACAAATGAAAGCAGAGTCACAATAAGATGTTTGATGCCAATATTTGGGTGGAATGATTGGTCAATAATTTATAAGTGCTTCTCTAGATTAAAACTTGTTTAGATGAAAAAACACTTTTAATGTTTTTTCAAATTTTGTTTTTATTATAATTTTTTAAGATTTAAAAACATAGTTATATTCTATAAGTTAAAATATATTAAATGGTAATATTTTAATGTATTTAAATAAATTTAAATTATTTTTAACTTTATACATTAAAAGCCAAACTTTTTTAAAAATATCAAAACTAAAAAATAGATCGAGAAATAATAATAAATAAATTATATTCAATTTAATCTCAAAATATGGAAAAAAATACTAATTTTAACATATTTTTATTCTCTATAAGTTATAAAGTTAATACATGAATTTAAAAAAAAAGAATTTTAAAAATATTGTGATAAAAAAATAAGAAAAAAACTCAAAAAAAAAAAAAGAAGATAAAGGTGCAAAGAAAAAGAAGAGGGATATATATACGGTTTTGTTAAGGCGCACTTTGGAACGCGTCTTAATGTGTGCTCCAACCGTTATTGTAATGGAATTCTTACTGTAGTGCTCATGCAGCCAATCAAGCGGAACAAGAATTCCGTTACGGTAATGGTTGGAGCATGCATTAAGGCGCACTTCGAAACCCGTATATATATATATATATATATATATATTTATATATAATGGAAGGCACAACACAAACTAAAGTTTGGAATGAGGTGGTAAAAAAAATCGAAAGAAAACAAAAAAAAAAGGGGAAAAAAAGAAGGAACTGAGAGGCAACTCATGACAGTGGTAAGCGGAAGTTGTTTGTCGGGCTGGGAGTAGGGTCGGGTGCTAAGGTGGAAGGTTAAAAAGAAATAATTGGTTGGTAAAAGGAAAAACGAAAATGAAAAAATGAGAAAAAGCAAAGAAAGAGAGAGCTGTATAAAAATAAAAATAAATATTTTTTTAATAGAAATTCAAACAAACAGACCTAATTATATGAATGACTTAAATGATAATAAAGGAGGTGTCAAACAAGCAAAGTAATATTTTTGTGGCTAAAGTCCAAATGCAATCAATCTGTGGCTGATGAATTTTTTGCTTAGTTAAATACTTTTGAAGGTGTATCCGACTTTGGCCTTCTTATATTATCCAAAAAATAATTACGGGTAAATAAAAAAATACTAAAACATGATGTAAGAATAGCCTAGTCTACACCCTACCTCAAGGACCATTGTTTGTTTAATAGTCCAACTCCAGTGTTGGACTGCCACGTGTGTGATGACATACTGGGTCACTATCACGCACCATGCCGCGTCTCTATCAAGACAACATTACAAGGCAAGTGCTCCTATCTGGAAATTTTAATTTTTCAAGCTCTTGTTTTAAAGGGCCCCACCATTGAAGTCCACTTCGCTGATGTTACGTGGCAGCTTCTGGCCTGCCTCATCTGTCATCTTGCATCTCATTGGATGATTGTTTTTGCACGGTCTCATCTCGTGGTGTCTCGGGGGAGTCATCTTTTATTTGGAATTAAACGTCTATTTTTCTTAAGTAATAAATTTATTTTTAAAAAATAATCTTTAATGTTAAAAACAAAATAAATAGAATAAGCAAAACTTGCTTACTCTGTGATAGCAAGGCAGAGGTCACAACTCACAAGGAAACTCGAGTAAAATTTGTTCAATATGATTGCAAAGTTAGGTATTAAATTTTTTTAAAAAATCAAGTGTCATAAGATTGAGATTTATTTTAATAATGTTAAATCTAACTTAATAGTAATCGACAATATTTGGGATTAAGTTTCAAATTCGAGATACAATGACGGTAAATGAAAGGTTTCTATTAATTCTTACCGAAAAGGAAATAAGGAGAAGTGTATGTTAATAAAATAAAAACCTAACCTATTACATCCCTCTTAGCTTCTCATCATATTAGGAAAGACTAGATGTAGTCCCAGGAATGATATGAGGAGAAAGGGAAGGAGATCTAAACGCTCTTAAAGGAGTGTAGTCCAAAGACTAACATGAGGAGAAATGAGTAGGAGATCTAGAAGACTTCAATCCAATGACTCATGACTCAGGCCATACAAAGGCTACCAAATAAGGAATTGAGTTTTCTAACATACTAGTGCCTACCTACTAATTACATCATAAAATTTTCCATTTATGTAAAATACATATTATATGTATATATTATGGTCCACACATTGGTGCTGGCATGAGAAAATGAGATTCTCATCTTTTCTTTTCCAAAGAAGAATGAATATACATCTATCAACGGTGCTGTATCAGTGTCACCTTCTGAAACAGCCACTGTAAATGTACAAAAGGAAATCATACTGGGTAGAGTTCAGGAGGAGCTGCTTCTGAAAGGGATGAAAGTTGGAACACCTTTAAAACAATTTATACTTCCAAGTATGAGATAGACTTGAAAAATCTGTCAACTCCCAAGGAAGAACTTGATTTGTATTTCCACCTCAAAATTTGAGATTTTCTTTCAAGTAACACACAATCTCTTGCTGCAAAGTGAGAAATGCCAAAAAGAGTCAGAATTCTCAAGTATGAAATACATTAGAGGATAGTGAAAGCTTTTAATCCTATAGACGGTAATCCAACAGATTGTCTATGTTCGAAACAATAGCAAGAAATTAGCTGAAAGGATTAAGGAGGACACTTACGATTAAACATATGAGAACACAACCAGCTGCACCAGGGAACAAAGCGTACCAAAAGTTCAGGTGATGCAATTTGACACCATCAATGAACAACAATGGCAAGCTTGCAGCTGCAAATTGATAATAGTTTGTCAAGTTTAGAAAGAAAAATATTAATAATGCACAGAACTTGCAGTGTGATTATTATTGTTTCTCCTGAAAGGACAAATTGCACATTAGGAGTAATTAATTACCAGGTGGATGTATTGAACGGGTATATGTCATGAAAGCTATAGCTGCCGCAAGGGCTGTGCTCCTAGTCAGCCATCCTGGACCAAAGATTGTAAAGGCTAAAACTCCAATAACTGCACAACCAATTTGCGCCATGAACACATTGTACTTCTGTGAAATAGAAGTTTAAAAATTGCATTCACATGGTTAGTACATTTTGCAGTAACCAGATATTCAAATAACATGACATTAACTGAGCCTAATATGTAGTAAAGAAATTAGAGATTGCACATTTGTGACGGGTGCTTCCCTTCTATCTGCTATTCAAAATGATAATAAGAGAACAGAAAAATATGATATCTAACTAACATATTATCTGAGGCAAGACTGATGCATATCAGGTAACTCAGAAGCATTGGGTTTGAATTGACTTTCTGAGAATATCATCAAAAGGCATCCTTGTTAATGGAGCTGATTTCAATTTGAACTTCTATCCAATCAGGAATATACCCTACTGTTACTAACATATATGCATTTTGCCCGACTAGCACGATATCTCTATTCTCTGACCATGTTGATAAGAGATTCTTTCATTATCGGATTCTCTTTAATAAGAAATTGATTTCTGTTAAGTCTTTTATTGTTTTTAATGAATAAGTGTGCAAAACAATTTTACCATTTTTAGAATAACAGAGCAAGTATCAATCAACTTTTATCATTGTTTCATGGGAATAACCAACTAGTCCATGCAGTGTGCATTATCCAATTCATGAATTTTATACTTCAGATACAAAGGAGAGGTTAGAAAAATTTCAGTTGTATTCCACTAGCATCATCTCTACCAAGAAGAGTTATCAATTAGATTAGATAGCATATGATGTTTGCATCTCCCGCTTTCTCTAATAAGCAAAGACACAACGTAATTCCAGATGTACAAAATAGAAAATTTGAGCTTCGAAGAAATTTAATTGCATTCCTTAACAAAATCCATTTAATATTCTCCTCTTTATCTAGAATGAGGATTGACATACATTGATATTATGATTTCATGTGGGATATACCTAGAAGAAAAACAGGAAGGGCACTTGTTCCAGAAAATGATTAATGCTAATATGTACTAGTTGCTGATATGGCATGAAATTGCAGCTTCTGCTCTCCTTAAAAATGTACTAGGTGTACTATTTAGCAACAACAACACGAGAGACGCAATAATCACAATTATGAATTATAAAACTCAATATTTAAGCTTTAACTATTTCTTGTTTCAGTTTCTGTCTCACTGTTTCCAGTAATTGCATATTTATTTATTCTTCCAACAGACGACCAAAGGTCTAAAGACTAAAACTTCCATCCAATACCCACCAGAAAATGAAGCAGATCTTTTGATCATTGATATTTGAAGCATTAAACAATATGAGCATATAAGAACTGCTAAGAATAGGAGTGTTGGAGACAGGGTGAACCCTTGCACCAGGAGACGAGGGAGTGGTAAACAGCACAGCACAAACAGCTCCTAAAGGTGCAATAGTCATTGAAATTCCTTTTGGTAATAATATTTGATCAATCTTTCCAAGAATTGCCATTGCTGCAAAAGCCCCTATTTTTTTGATAGTTTACACAAAAAAATTAAACCATTAAGACGGGGTGCTAGCTTAAATACACATCACACGGAAGATATTCAAACAACAATGTCAATGTCAATGAATTAATCAATCTAACCTGCAGAGGGCCAAACAATGTCACTGACAGAAGGAGCTTTGGAACCCTTATCAGGTACCCAACTATCCAATGCTCCAGCTACATTGCCTGATGCAGCAGATGCTACGACACCCAAACCTCCTCTTGTCCTCACTCTTCCAAAAAAGGAATCCGAAACAAGGCCATTGACCTTTCTTTCCTTTTTAAAGTCTTTACTTTTACCAGCAACGTTACAGCACCAATACAATAGCGAATTGTAGGAAGCAAATTTATGTAAAGAAGAAACAGGTGACGTTTGAGGCATCAGAAATTGGTTCTGGAAATGATTACAGACACCAAATTGCAAACCCATTTCGTTACCCACGTCGTCTTTTCTCTGGTTTCTCGATTTACACCCAAAATATCTGCACCTGATGAATGGCAAGAACGCCAAGAAAAAGAGGGAAAGATAGGAACCATTGGAGCCTCTGAAAACATAGCAGGAGAGGGTAAAGGGATCAACTCTTGGAATGACCGAAAAGGCAAAAGATAAGAGTGGGACCAGGTATGCAAGACCAGCACGGAAGGCCTCTGGGCGACAGTTGGGAGTGAGTCTTAATTATCTTGTCCCTCCGTCAGGAATTAGCCCAGAATTAAACGTTTGAAATTTTTTATTTTATTTTATTTTTTTAAGAATTAGTCCAGACTTTCACAAATTTGGTTTTAAGAGTTTCCATTTATTCATCTTTTATCATAATAATAATAGTATAAATTTTTTTTATAAAATTTTACTAACTAATTAAAGAAAAAGAACATTTAATTTCAGGTGACTTAAAAATAAAAATTAGAATATTCAATTCAACTCTAGCATAAAGATATCATATATATATATATATAGAGAGAGAGAGGGGTAATGTCATAGAGTGTATAGTTAAATCTCTAACTGTCAATATCTAATTTTATTTTTTAAAAAATATATTTTATATATTATATCCGAAAAGGATAAACTAAATCCAATGAGTATTGAATCAAATTTATTATTTTTAAAATAAAAAAATTCACCATTAAATATTTAACCATGCATTCCGTGTACTTTATAGCATTTTCGGATGTGTATATGTACATAAAATTTTAGTTGAAATCAATGACGAAAATTTAACCTTAAACAAAGCTTTAAATAGTAAGGCTCAATAATAATCTCACAACATTAGACGGTTAAACATACAAAACCCTAAAATCAGATATTCCATTGTAAGTAGCGGTATTTGTGTTTTGGTTTAATTCGATTTAGTTATATTATTACTAAATTTTGTATGAGAACCGTTATAATCGGTTATAAGAATTTCTTTATTGTCCATTAAAAATTTTTATGTGTGATCAAACAAAATCAAACCATTTATAACTAATTATGAACGGTTTGGTTTGATTAATAACTAATTGTTTTTTTTAATCTTTATTATTTTTATATAAAATAAAGTATATTTATATTAATTTTATGTATTATATATTATTACATAATACTTTGCATTTATTATAGCAATATATATATATATATATATATATTAAAAATATTTAAAATAAAACATTTAAATTTTTACATTACTTTTAAAAAATTCAAAAAATAGTAAACAAGGTTAACATAAAATTAGAGAAAAATATAGAAAATTATTAAATACAAACCAAACATAAAAATGAAATACTTGATTTCAAGATTTAAAACTCATTACAATCCCAAAAAAGAAAAAATAAATAAACAAAGAGTTTGATTTTCAATAAGAAAAAAAATACCACTGTAAACAATAATATTGTAATAATAATAGAAAGTATGTATTTTTTTTTAACTATAATAAATAAATTATAAAATAAAATAAAATAGTTTTTTTAATACGTTTGGCTTTAAGGGCCTGCCTAACCCAACCCTCTCTAAACCCTTGATTCTTGAGAGACGAGTAAAAAACTCATATTGCAATTGGAATCAGGTATTTTAAACCAAACCTTTCATAAAAAAGAAGGGGGGGGGGGGAAAGGGGTGTCGGGTCGGCACTAAGGATACAGCCCAATTTTAACAGCTCTAGTGATATATAAGAATTTAGAGATTGTACAGGGTTTTAAAAGATAATTAAATTAAAAAGGCACATTAACATTAAGAATCAATCATATATGTCCTTGCAAAAACTTGTACAATTAATTAAACAGTCTAGGACGGAAAATATGTGCATGCAAATTTCACACAAACTGATTAAAGGGTACGTTTATATATCAAAAGTACACAGCAAAGTGCAGAATCAGAACAACATTTATGGAGAAAAGTCAAGATTACAAGCTTAATTACTGTGTTAGACACACAGTTATCTCAAACCCTTTCATGATTCGCCCTCTATGTATTAGGGCTAATTAAACATTACATAATAATAAAACATCAATATATATAGAATTAAACACACCGTACTTGTAATTAATTAATACTGATATATCTCATTCTGTATGGTTAGCGGATAGGGACTATGGTTAGTAGTCATCATTGGTACAACGTCAGTGATCCTATACTGATCATCTATCTGCAAAAAAAAAAGAAAGAAAGAAATTAATAACATAATCTCTATAAATATATAATTAGTTTATAACTTTGTTTTTTTTTTGTTCTGTAATTAATCATTACCTTTTCCTGTAAATACTTGTTAGCTGCCTTCAGTATTCCCTCCTTCATTGTGAAATTAAAACAAAAGAAAGTTCGTCAGTCTATTTACAGACTATATGTCCAAATGATTATTAACAAATTATGACAGAGTATGTGTGAAGTGTTATAAGGAATATTCTAAATTCTTCTATATATATATATATATATACCTTGTTCTTCAGCAACTGGATCTCTTGAAACATGATATCCATCTGCATGCATGTGGCGGATTTATAAAATTTATTAATGTAAAGAAACTTAAATAGAAATTAAGAAACAATAAATATATCGTAATTAATTAGTAATAATTAAAATTATTTTTAATTACCTTTGCTGAACGAATGTGGTAAATCCAAATTTCAAGATGTTTCTCAAGAACATCTAGTTCATCTAAAGTCATTGCACCAGCTCCTCCTCCAGACATGTACCTAATATTCATGTTTATGATCATCATCATGATATGCGTATGCTTAATTATTATTAATATTATATATATATATACCAATTGAGGAAAATATTTATAAATATATATAGAAGAAATTGGTATCATCATGTTCACCTTATCCCTTTCTGGAGTACTTCAATCTCTTGCTTCAGTTTGGTAATCTCCTCTTTCGGGTCCTGGAAATTATAAGAAGGAAATTCTGAGATTGTTCTTTTTTTCTTGTCTTCTTCTTTTTCAGATAATATATATATATATATAATCACCTTGTCTTTTTGAAATGAATTAAAATTGAAAATAGCATGAGGAAAGTTTTACTAATTAACAGATTGTATATTGTTTGGGATGTTAATTACTGTATTCATTCATTTTTTCCTTCTATATATCTCTAGTTGTAAATATCTTTCTGATTCTGTAAGTGAGAAAAAACAGTTGGGAGATATTTAATAATTTTCTTGATAAATACATTTGAAAAGTCATAAAGAATTGAGAAACTTTATTATTATTCTTCCAATAGGGGTGTAGAGACTGATCAACGGCACAGCACGAGACAGCTTGAAATAATTAAGAAAATTCATTCAAAAATATTGATTTATATATGATTTCATGAAGTGCATGTATATATCTATACACGCTTGTATGAATTGAAAACCACGTACCAACCCATGAAGTTTTGTCCCCAAAAAGTAGAGATAAGAGTGCATTAATATGGTAATGTGATTGCAGAAAGCAAAACAAGCATCCGATTCCTTTGGAAATTAAACTAATTAATAATAATTATCGAAAACAGCACTTAATTGTATATATTCGTACATGTAAATGGATTATTATGCATATGTCCGAATTAAATCTGGACACCAGGCAATTAGAATGTACTTTTGTACTGAAAATGTATCAAAATAGATGAAATAGCTAAAGTTCAATCTGCAAATTAAACTATAGTACGTAGTTTACCTGCTGAAGTTGCTGCTGGCTGATTTGTTCTGCAGGCTGCTGATGAGAAGGCCCTGCTGCACCGGTACGGGTGGCCTTCATGTACTTCTCCATCACGCCTTGCATGCTTCTGTAAATCAAATCAAAAAAAAGGAAAAAAAAAGTTCTAATTAATTAAAGCTTAATTAATTATGAAATTAGTTAAAGCTACGTACGTACGTACCCTTTGGTGGCGAGTTCATAGAGCTTTCCATGAGCGGAGAAAATGACAAGGCCAATTTCAGCATCGCACAGCACGGACAGCTCCTTAGCCTTCTTAAGGAGCCCAGCTCGGCGCTTGCAGAAGGTCACCTGCCTGTGAACCGGGTTCTCTATCTTCTTCATCTGAATCTTTCCACGGGCCATTGCTTACTAGTTTCGATCTCTCTTTAATTTCTTGCTTCACTCCAGTTAATATTTTTTGGTTTGCAGTCTCTGCCGATCTGCAAACAACCTCCCACTAGTTTGAACTAGCTTCGAGGTTGCTGCAATCCTTCCTTCTCGAAGCCCTCCTTCTCAACGGCTGTTTTAGCCCTAAAAGTCTTCCTCTCAGTAGTAACGTCTCCGCACTCTTAATTTATATATACATCCTAGCTAGCTGATTAATAATTTGATTCTCTTTATAACACATATATTTAATTAAACCAATGGGAAAACCACCTTTACATTTCATCAGGAACTTTTTCGAATTTCTCATCTCATTTCCCAATTAAGTCTCGACACTTCTTCACCACTTATTGGATCCTATAGCTCATCATCATATCTCCCGGGGAACTTCGTTATATATGTAGCTAATTTAATTTACCATTCATCATATATGTATAAATAGTACTGATATTGCGTCTGGAATCTTTCAGCAGACATGGATGTTCATGAGCTGGGAAGATAAATAACAGAACAATCTTAGGTCAATTACAAACGGAGAGAATACATATATATATGCACTTATTTATATTATTTCAACGACTTATTGTAGTGCAAGAAATTAAAATAATAAATAGAAAAAAATAATAAAAATGGTAGGCATATATATATATATATATGTAAGATTTTCTTTTAGTTATAATTAACTTATTTCTTTCACTATAGAAAGAGAAATATATAAGATTTTCTTTCTTGTAAGATATTGATCATGAAGTGTGCCCTTTAAATCTATAGAGATTTTAGAATCAAGAGTGACCAGCCACAAGTGAGAAGAAGGTCTTATAGGTGGGGCAATATTCAGAGTCCACTCAGCAATGCAAATATATATATATATATATTTATATAATTTTGGCTTCTTCATGATCATGTGCATCCCAAATTCTCTTGATCAACCAATGAGTTGCCCATGTTGAGCCCCCCTGCTTTTGCACACCACTTCTAGCAGCCTTTGTGTTTTGTGCAGCAAGATATCATGTCCTGAATGGGTATGTGTTCATGTTTTTTTTTTTCTGACTTTTTAATTAGGGTTTCTTCGAACCCATGATAAATATTCTTTCCATTCGAAATTAAATATCCAATTTAACATACATGCATTTTAATATAAAAATATTGACTTAATTCATTAATTTGTTATATTATTAATTTCTTTAATGAAATTTTTACTAATTTAAAAAATAAAATATTTAATTTTAAACCATTCAAAATAAAATATCAACGTACATTCATTTTTGAACTTGAGTAATAAAGAAATGAGTGATGAGCAGTCAGCTCTCACTTCCCCACTGCTCGACCAGCCATCTTAACTTTGAAGGAAGAATCTTGTCAAATCAAACCTATAGCTGCAATGCAAAGGCAAAGCAATAAGAAAACCTTAAAAGAGATCTCTTCTTGACATGTACAGATCATTGGTTCTGTGGAGATATACGTTTGTACAGTTGCCACGTGGATGATCTCTTAAGTATTTTTTTTGCCACGTGTGCAGTGCCCGATCAATGTGTTTTACTTTTCAGATGTATAAAAATTAAATAATTTATTAGCGTTTGATTCCAAAGTGAGTGTATAAAATTATATATGCTTAACCACAAGATGGAATACTGACCGTAGGATTAAAAAAGCTAGAGGATTTCTAGGCAGAGAGAACTCTTTTTTCATTTAGTATTAGGGTTTGTGATAAAAAGCTTTAACCACACTGTTTGCCATGGACAATAAAGTAGAATTCCATAATACCATCACTTATTTTAATTTATCACTAATCAAATATACGTGCAATGTTTTTTCCGTCCGAAATTGAAAGTCTTATTTTCCTTTTTTTAAAAAAAAAATTATCCGAAATTGAATGTCTCATTTCTTGTAATTTACTTAAACTTTTATTAAGAAATGTAACACTACGATATTAAAATTAATTAAATCAAACATTTTCGTAAAATACATGTAAGTCAAATTGGAATATCTAATTCCAGACAGGGGAAATATTAATTGCATATATATAAAATTAAATTATTTAAAAAATTAATATTTTTAGATTGAATATATACATATATATATATATTTATATATTCCATGATTCAAAATGATTGGACTCTGATTTTTCTTCAATTGCCCCAATTAATGGTGGGGGACGATGGGAGGCAATTTGGCTTCATATACACATATCTTATATGTTTTGCATTAATATAATGTGAACCTTATTGCTGATGAAGCCCTTCCACCCCTATATGAAGATTGTAATGAATGAGTTAGGTTATGATTATGTATCAAAGAGTTACGTAATCCACCTATTACGGAAACCCTAAATTTTTTAAATAATAATAATAAAAATAAAAAAATTGAATAGTAATTTCAACAATTAATCAATTATTTGTTTAAGATCGAAATACTTCATATGAAAGATTGGGGTAAAGTTTCCTTGCTTCTATTTGCACATAATTCATTGGAAACCAATGCGATTTTCGATCTAGCAAGGAGAATTTGCAAAGGACAGAAACTCCTTTTGATTTCTTGAATATTTTTCAGAATACTAATACTATAGAGAAATTCATTTGCTAATTAAAAAAAATGTAATTAAATAATAATTTGTGGCCTCTATAATACATATATATATATATATATATATATATATATATATATATATAATTATGCACACTAAAAAAAAAAAAAAAGGAAAATTCAAAAGACTTAAGATGTAAATCTAAAAAGTATCCATCACTATGAATCATGTCCATAGTGGATGAGCTATGGCTTTGTTTTATTAATCAAGACATTAGAACCACATATAAGCAATTCCTTAATCCCTTCAATGATTTTTAAGTTTATCTTTGACAGTGTAAATGATCAAGTTGCTTAATTCTAATGTAAAAACCAGCATTATATATATAAAAATAAATAAATGTAACTTAGAATAATTCTAATTAGTCGGAAAGCTCTTTAATTATCTCGATAGTTGGAAAGCTCTTTAATTTACTTTCATAGGGATTCTCTCAATTAGATTTAAGAATCCTTACTCCCATCTCACAGAATAGTATAGTTAAAAAGGAAAAGATAAAAGAAAAAAGGTTCGACGTAAATCAGTATATTATAGGAACATCCTAGTGGGTGGAGTGACAAGTACGCAGACTATAGGTCTCGAATTCGAATCTGACCAACACCCTCCGGAATAAGCGGAATCGTTAAAAAAAATAAGAATATTATTATGGATCTTGAAAGGTTTAAAACCAACATAGTTAATATGAAAATAAAAAATTTTTATCTAATTTTTAGAAGATTAATAATTATATAAAAAAAATCTTTTTTAAATTCTATTTAACTTTAGAAATTATATTAGATGAACCCTCTATAAAAATAATTAACCAATAACGTCATGTCGAACCTCAATGCTGCTATTCTTTTTATTTTATTTTTATTTTTAATTGCAAAAAGATATTATGAAAGTCGTTTTCAATTTAGATCCTCTTATGTAGTGCTTGAGTCTCTTTTAATTCCAATTACTAGGTGTTTTTTTTTTTTTCCATTTCTTTTTTGCTTTGGTACTAAAATTCTTTGAATTAATTATTAATATTATGATTGACCTCTGCTCAAAAGGAAACGCAGCACAGTTAATTGGATCGGTCCCTCTTTTATTTTTAATGTATATTATTGTTTGAATGATGTATTACAAATCTTGGCAGGATTTTATTTATTTAAATTAAAATGAAACCATCCTTTCAATCTTTCATGGAATCATATATTAATCTTTTTGAAGTATATCTACAATTATATTATAAGTTCATAACATTAATGATGTGACATAATTCTTTTAATGAGTAGAATATTACTCCGTCACTCCCTAATTATAAGTCGTTTGAATTTGCCTTTTTTCGTCTATCATTGTAATTCGTTGTTGATAGTTTAATTGATATTTTATTCTCTTTCTAACCCTATAAATAACTTATAATTAAAAACACTGAAAGTATTTATTTGAAATTGAAAAAATAAAAACAAAATAAAGGAAACTAGAATATTAGCCCACCGATCCTTGTCATATTTCACCTTCTCTCTTTTTTCTATCTGTTACTCACCAATCCTCTCGAGATTGAATCTCATATACATATATATATATATATATATATGGAACATTTGTTCTTCAACATATAAATATGTATATTGATTGAAACAAAATGCGTTGGTAGCTTCTAGAACAATTAAACAGCCTTCTCGGATTAGATCCTACTAGCAAGAGTTCTCATACATATATTAACCTTTCACCACTAACAAAAAAAAAAAAAGGTTCGATTCCCCTCCATCTTCCCTCTAATAATAATGATGAAATTAATTGATTGATTTAGGCTTGAAGATGCTTAAAACATATCTAAAGAATAAGCGAATAAAAGGAATTTTGATTTTTGAAATTTTATTTTATGATTTCTTTGTTATAAATTGATTACTCATGCAAGTACATTCTAATTTACATCGGTTTGGAAATGTTTTTTGGATGGAATCAAAACTGAAAAAATGAATTAATTATATCAAGCATTCATTTTTTCATTCATCCTGAAAGGGACAGGGAAATTTCTGATGTGGGAGGAGGGAGTCCTTTTCCATGAAATCCTGGATCTCTCTGTTGGAAACTTCGTGATTTCTTGGTTCCCTGCATTCCTGTGAATGCTTGTCGATCTAATTAAATCTAAAAAGAAAAGAGAAAAGGCCAAAAAGGTGGAAATGAAGACTTTTTGGGTTCTTTTATGAAATTCAAGAATTTTTGTGGGTCAATTGTCATTTCACAAAATGAAATTTGTCTGAACATCGATTCCAAGGCATGTTCGACTTACTTCAACTGTCCGTTTCTGCAAGCAAAACGGTGATAAAGATTCAAATAATTGATGGGTATTTCCTCCTCTTCACTTGAGGGAAGGATTGATGTAATTCTTGTTTTCAACAATGTTTATCGTGATTCTCTTTTGCTATTTTGAGCTGGTGATTCTGGCAGCTGGGTCCTTGGGACAAGACTCAGTTTCATATATTTCAGCAATTGGAGACCCTGGAATGAAGAACCCGAATGCAAGATTTGGATTAGAAGCTTGGAACTTCTGTAATGAAGTTGGCAAGGAAGCTCCCAATATGGGCAGCCCCAGGTTGGCTGATTGTTCTGATCTTTACTGTGGTAGCCCAAGCTTTCCAGGTTTACTCAACTGACCCATTTTCTTTTTTCTTTTTTTTATTTTATAATCTAGCCCCTTGAAATGTCGATCAAGACCGGAGCTTTTATTACTGTTTAATTATTACAATTATTTGTCGAAGGACATTTTGTTATGAAGTTGTTAATGTCTGAGGAAGAACATTTATTTGGCCTACTAACGTTACTGGTTTAACATTATAGGTGTTTGAGAATATACTGAAGTGAAATCATATATGTTTAGTTTTGAATTTTAGCCTTTGCACGTTCTTCAGCATCAGCCTGCAAGTGGATATATTAGTTGTTATACCTTGTTGAAGTTGAATACCCACTTTTGGTACTTCACATGTATGTAATAATTTCTGAATGAATGAACCCTTAATTTGCTAGATATAATTTGTTTACAACCAAAGAAAAAGTGCTTACTTTTGACTAATGGAGGCATCCAGAATGTCACTTTTACTTTTATGTCTTGTCAAGGAGCTAAGTTTTCATCCTAGTAAATAGTAATGCTAAAGGAGTTTATTGTGTTTTTTTTTTAACAAACACCACCTTTGATGGTGGGGGTTCATAAAATTAAGATTACTTCTTTGTGGAACTTAATTTTTTTTATCCTCAGTTGAAGATTCACCTTTGTCTTGACTTGATTTATTTGTGACTGCTTTTACTAAACTAAAGCTATGGTTCATTACATTTGATACTTGCTATTGAACAACCAAGTTCTCTGCCTGATAGTTTTCTTAGCCCATTATCTAAGTTAGCTTCTATTGAGAAGTCTGGATCTTCTCTGGAAACAATCTAATGGATATTATAGTGGAAAAACAATTTGCTTGTATCTTGAATGTTAGAAAACGCAAAATGTTATACCTTACTGATCTATTTTAATTTCATGATGCAATGCTAAGACATCATGGGTGGGTTACTTGATAATAAGAGGAGCAACTGTCAAGTGAAGCAGAAGGTGAAGGATTCTGACAACAGATTAGGGGCAGGTGACACCTTCCCTGCTGCTCAATTTACAGCATACAGTGATCCCGATCTTTATGCTGTAGAGAAGGAACTGTTTCTTGGTTCACTTTGTGAGGTCACTGATTCCTCTGAGCCATGGTATTTTTGGATGATTATGCTGAAGAATGGAAACTTTGACAAAAATACAACGCTTTGCCCTGAAAATGGCAGAAAGGTCCCTAAGATAGTAACAGATAGAAGCTTTCCTTGTTTTGGTGAAGGATGCATGAACCAACCACTTGTGTATCATAACCAGTCAAGAATGGTTCTCCATGGGAACCATTTATCTCTGGTTGGTGGGTTTTATGGATCTTATGACCTTGATGCCAACTTGACTGCTGGATTAGGGCAAAAATCCTTCTTCTCAGTTACATGGGAGAAGAATTTAAGCACCGGGAGTTGGATTGTGTCCCAAAAGTTGATTACATCTGCTAAATATCCTTGGCTTATGCTGTATCTCAGAGCAGATGCAGCTAAAGGATTAAATGGGGGATATCACTATGATGGCCGGGGCATCATGAAAAAGGTCTGCTCAGTTCTTTTGCTCACTGTAAAAGATTCTACCATGGTCATGTATATATGGTCCATTTTCCCTGGATAAGAGATAGATCTTTCAGTAGGTCACCAGATATGCTCTCATAATTTCTTTTTATGCCAGAACGAGAAATTAGCTATATAAACAATTGAATGAAAAGTCTGTGCATTCTCAACAGAGGCACAGAATGCAATAAACAAATGATATGAAACACTGTAGGTAGTAGCTTAGCAACAAATTTGCCAGATCAAGTTAAACGGAAGTCCAAAATTTGATTGAGTACTGTTTTTGTTAACATCTCTGATGTCTGTGTTGAATCCAGTTAAAATCTTATTGATCTAAGTTTAGTTAGTAGCGTTAATGTTATTCATGTTCAATTTCCATTCAGCTACCGGAATCACCCAATTTTAAGGTGAAGTTGACTCTTGATGTTAAAAAAGGAGGAGGACCAAATAGCCAGTTTTACCTCCTTGATTTAGGAAGTTGTTGGAAAAACAACGGTGACCCTTGTGATGGGGATGTCCTTACAGACGTGACTAGATACACAGAGATGATTATCAACCCTGCAACTACAAGTTGGTGTCATGCAGATAACCTTGTTTCCTGTCCGCCTTACCACATTAGTTCAACAGGGGATATCATTTATAGAAATGATTCATCTCGGTTCCCATACTCTGCTTACCATCTATACTGTGCTCCTGGAAATGCCATGCATCTAAAGAAACCTTATGATATCTGTGACCCCTATAGCAACCCACAAGCACAAGAATTGGTTCAAATTCTGCCACATCCAGAGTGGGCTGTCCATGGTTATCCTGTAAATAAAGGAGATGGCTGGATTGGGGATCCTAGGACCTGGGAGCTTGATGTAGGGTCTTTATCCAGCCAGCTATACTTCTACCAGGTAAACTGCTTTTATTTCCATTCAACTCTATCACTCTGTAGATTAGCATTCAAAAATGCAAATCTAGGACCCTTTGCACACACAGTGTAGCAAAACTTATGAAGCTTGACCTTAGACTTGGCTTTTTTCATACGGTTCATCTTTAACATTATGAAATGGAGATATTTTTAATGGAGCAAAAGTTATAGAAAGAACTCTATGTTCAGTGCCAAATTAACAATAAAAATATAAACGAAACCTAATTTTGCTTATATTCATACCTGAACTAGACTAACCATTCTGTTGTCTACAATTTGGCATTAGACTATTATCAGTATCTTAATATCCCCCTAATATATTTATGTTACACAGGATCCAGGCACAAAACCAGCGAAGCGCATATGGTCTTCTATTAATGTTGGAACAGAAATATATGTCAGTAAAACTGGGACAACAGCTGAATGGATTGTTAGTGATTTTGATATACTAATTCCCATAGAACCTGAGATTGGAAAACAAGAAGTTATGTGATATCTGAAAGTAAACTCAAATCTTTTACAAAGAAAGATCTTAAAATGGTTTAGTTGGTTCATTGCCTTTTCTACTGCATTTGTATGTTGTCTCCTTATGACTTGTGCCATTGATGTGCTTGCTACTACATATGCTTTCTGTTTTTTATCTTGTGACCTTAAGTAAGTGGATTGCAGTGTAATTCCTAAGAAAAATGTTATCATATATAAAAAATCATATAAACATGTTTTTGCTTGATATGCCTTGGTAGAAAAAGTAGAACTGGTATTATGGTTGATACAATCTTTGCTGTCATTCTAGATGTTTACCAAATGGAAAAATAGGGGGAAATGAAAGGAAAAAAGACCTAGTGAAACAATAATTGTTTCTGATTCCTTAAATCATTCTGAGGCTTCAAGAAATGGATAGTCTGTATAGCCAATAACAGGATCGGCTGAGTAGAAGGTTTCCCTGTGGTACTGATTTAGAGGAGCTTTCAGTTCAAATCTCTTGGGCAAATCTGGATTGGCCAAGAATTGACGGCCGTACGCAACAAGATCTGTTTGATTTTCAGCAATGGCTTTGATCCCATCTTCCCGGTCGTAGCCGCCAGCAGCTATAAAAGTACCTTTGAAAGCATTTCTCATTGGCATTAGGCTATGAGGAACTTCAAATTTTTCTCCTAGTAGTTTCATTCTTGGCTCTACCATGTGACAGTACAAGATTCCGTATTTGTTCAAGGCTTCAGCCATGTAAAGGCCTAATGCTTCAGGATTTGAATCTGCCGAATCCATGTAGTCAGCAAAGGGAGAAAGTCTAATCCCAACCCTATGAGCTCCAATTGCATTGGAAACAGCTTCAACTATCTCTAGAGCAAATCTGCAACGGTTCTCCAAAGAGCCTCCATACTCATCTGTCCTGTCATTGACTTGGTCCTTCAAGAATTGATCTACTAGAAAACCATGGGCTCCATGGATCTCAACACCATCAAAGCCTACAAATTGAACGGATTACATGAATGTACGGATCCTAGCATTCGCTACTAATACTAAAAATTTTCAATTTTTTTTTAGTTCCAAGTGTACAGGAAAACAGGGAAGAACTGTATTGGCCCTGCAATAAATCGTAACTTCACCAAGAATCTTACCAGCTTCAACAGCATTCATGGCAGCAAGCTTAAAACCATTGACAATTGAGGGAATTTCATCTGTTCTTAGCCGACGAGGTGGTGAAAATCTTTCAATGTCAATACCCTTGTCTGTAGAAGATATTGGAGCTTGTCCATTTGGCTGATTGCCTGAAAATGACAGTAAAATGAAAACAGAGGTGATATATAGACAGATTCAAAAATTTAAGTACTGCATGAGGAATAATTAGACTAAGTAAAAGGCCATAATTCTGCGAGAATTAGATTTCAGATTCCTCAAATATAGAAACATTAGGAGGAGGAAACGGAGAAGTCCATACTATAATTTGAAACCCTTCCTACATGTCCAATCTGACAAAAGAAGACACCACCTTTGCCACGTACTGCATTTACAATAGGTTTCCAGGCCTCAACTTGTTCCTTTGTCCATATACCAGGTGTAAATAGAAACCTTCAAGCATCAAGAAGCAATACCCAGGTGAGAAATGGAGTACAAGAGGGGTATGGTATAATATATCTTTTACTCCTTTTCAGACATACATAGTTTGCGAGACAGTAAACAAGAACAATTGCTGTTGAAAGTTACCCTTGAGCTGTTTCAGAAATTCCTGTGGCTTCCGATATTATCAAACCACCTTTGGAGGTTCTTTGGGAGTAGTAGAGCTCAGCATGTGGCTGTGGAACATTTCCATAGGATCTTTGCCTTGTTAATGGAGCCAAAACAATTCTGCACAGGATTCAGAGAAAACCTTACCTTTGCTATATAACTATTAGCAGATAGAAGGAAACATAACAGCCAAAAAGGTTAGATGAGAAAAATCTGGAGCATGCACAGTGAGGATATATCTGAAATGATTGGTGTCCCAGGAATAAGTATTGCAGAAATCAGGTCACCAAATCAAGAAAAAACAAAAGGAGATAGAGAGGAGGAAAAAATGGCTAGAATAAATGAAAATTGAAATATGACTCCAACAGCCTTAAATTATTTAAACATGGGAATCCCTCCCTTCAGCTAAATCCCAAGAAAACCTTACCTTTGCTATATAACTATTAGCAGATAGAAGGAAACATAACAGCCAAAAAGGTTAGATGAGAAAAATCTGGAGCATGCACAGTGAGGATATATCTGAAATGATTGGTGTCCCAGGAATAAGTATTGCAGAAATCAGGTCACCAAATCAAGAAAAAACAAAAGGAGATAGAGAGGAGGAAAAAATGGCTAGAATAAATGAAAATTGAAATATGACTCCAACAGCCTTAAATTATTTAAACATGGGAATCCCTCCCTTCAGCTAAATCCCAAGAAAATACAGGAGAATTCCCAAGTAAACATAACATGAAAAGAAAGGCATTTAATTCCTCGAAGATGATAGGATTCATTGAGAAGGGCAAGTACCTATGACAGAGCCGGAAATTTCCCAGTTTATATGGGGCAAGCAGATGGTTTCGCTTCTGCTCCTCCTCTTGTCCGTTATCTACCTGGATTGTCATTTCTCTCTCTTTTGATTCTTCTGCTGATTTAAATTCCACAATATTAGGAGTTGATGAATCGAGAGAACACAATCGCAAGTGGAATATTTATAGTTGCAGACAGGATGGGATATCCAAAAATCAAATTTTGCTTCGGCAAATCGGAGCAGCAGCAGCCGACCACAATACATCATGTTGATTTGACTATCGAGATTGTTGTATCCAGGAATGTATCTAGACATGTTTCTAATAGTGGAAATTATATCGTCACCTGTTACGTTCCATCTTTAGCAACGGTTATTGACCATCCCTGACAAAGACCTGTGAATCTGATAACTAAAATCTCCCATATATAGCGAATTGCCGAGGAGGGGGTTGCCGCCCTCCACACACGACTCCTGCAGTGTTTCTTTATGAATAACAATAATGCAACATTGAGCATATTTAGAAATTTATGTAATTGTATGAAGAAAAAACTAAATATCCTCGATCAATGGATTAATTATATGTCTAACTAAGGACTACTATTAAACAAGGGCACAAAATAAAAAAAAGATAATGATGTGATTCCTCTTGATTTAGATGAAGGTTTTTAGGGTTCATTCAAACAAGAAAAATCAATCAAGGAAGATAGGCCTCATCAAAGATTTATGGGGGGTTAGAATGGCCTTTGTATAAGTTCTACAGCTACCAACCTCTTAATTGAAACCCATGGTGTAGTGGACTAAGGAAGAATTATTAATAACACATATTAAAAAGAAAGTTTGATATTGAAATTCAATTTATTCCAATGAAATAGTTGTTTGTCATAAGTTGTCATAGGAAATTACAAATAGGAGACTATTTATAGTTTCAAAGATAAGAATCCCTAATGGAGTCTTGCAAGGATTAAAGATATTAAAAAAACCCTTTAAAATAGCTTAAAAGATATAGAAAGATCAAGAAAATCAAGTGAAATCATAAAAACAAGTCAAAATCACATTTGAAACAACAGGATTAGGCTAGACGGGTTCTGACCGATGCTAGTTCTGGCACTGGTTCTGACACCGAAGAGAACCAGAATTGCTCTGCAGAGTGCTTCATTTTGGCACTCCTTTAGAGTCTAACAGGCGTCGGTGGCTTGCACCTGTAGGAGCCAAGTTTGGCCAATTTGGTCTTTCCTTGCTCCTTTCTTCCATATCTTCTTTTGTGACTTCTTCTATTTGATTTCAAGGGACCTTAAAGACATGTTCTTCACTTGAAACTCTTTCTCCAAGTCCTTGATCATCAGACAAGTTGAATTCCTTCATTGATTGTCCTCCATTAAACATCATCTCATTGAAAATGACTTCAAAATCAAATTGTTCTTCCTTGTGTTGCATGAACATCACCGATGATCTCTTTATCTTATCTGCCCTAGCTCCTATAATTGGACCCACTGGCATTGTAGGGGCTTGATCTCCATCAGATAGGTTGTTGTTTAAATTTAAAATCAAAATTTCCATACAGAATTTCTATGTATTGAAAAAAATTACAATTTGCATTTGAATTGGAGTTTTGTACAAGCATGGGAAAAGATGAGTAATTGCTCCTTTAATGGCAAGCTCTTTCCTCAACCGATGACCATTTGTATTAACATGCTTTTGCATGACACTTGGTAGAACACAACAATAGTAAGGATTTGAAGACGTTATCATTCTTAAAAGGTAACAATTCTGGCATTATTTTCAATGTAGAGATAACAAATACTTAAAATGTAACAATTATGGCAATATTTTCAATGTAGAGATAACAAACTAGTGATCCGTCCAATAATGCTTCTGATTCTTTGAATCATTCTGAGGCTTCAAGAAATGGATAGTCTGTGTAGCCAATAACAGGATCGGTTAAGTAGAAAGTTTCTCTGTTGTACTTGTTAAGAGGAGCGTCCAGTTCAAATCTTTTAGGCAAATCTGGATTGGCCAAGAATAGACGGCCATATGCAACAAGATCTGCTCGGTTTTCAGCAATGGCTTTTATCCCATCGTCCGTGTCATAGCCCCCAGCAGCAATGAAAGTGCCTTTGAAAACCTTTCTCATTGGCACTAGGCTATGAGGAACTTCAAATTTTTCTCCAAGTAGTTTCATTTTTGGCTCCACCATGTGACAGTACAAGATTCCGTACTTGTTCAAGTTTTCGGCCATGTAAAGTCCTAATGCTTCAGGATTTGAATCTGCCGAATCCATGTCGTTCGCAAAGGGAGAAAGTCTAATCCCAACCCTATGAGCTCCAATTGCATTGGAAACAGCTTCAACTACCTCCAGAGCAAATCTGCAACGGTTCTCCAGAGAGCCTCCATATTCATCTGTCCGGTCATTGACGGTCCTTCAAGAATTGATCTATTAGATAACCATGAGCTCCGTGGATCTCAACTCCATCAAATCCTACAAATTGAATGCATTAATTACATCAGTGTTTTAGAATACTATGTTTCAGGATGATGCAGTTCTAGGCAATAATACTATTATGATAAGGAGTATATAGCTGACATGCACTGCCTTTGTGCCATAATAGCTTTTCTGTACCAAGTGCATATCATAGATGAGATGAATTCTCAGAGTCAAGTATGTCCTCTACATATTTGCTCCACTATAAGGCAGACACCTTTGACATGCACTGCATGTTGTCATTCATTCAAGACTTGTTTTTACGGATTGCCTATTCAAAATGATTTCTCAGTATGTTTCTGCTATATTTTCTAACAACTGTTCTAACTAAATAAGCTTTGCAATAGATCCAAACTTCACCAAAAACCTTACCAGCTTCAATAGCATTCACAGCAGCCTGCTTAAAATCATTGACAATCGAGGGAATTTCATCTGTTCTTAGCCGTCTAGGAGGTGAGAAACTGTCAATATCAATACCATTTGCTCGAAGCTGAGGAGCTATTGCCTTGTCTGTAGAAGATATTGGAGCCTGTCCATTGGGCTGATAACCTGAAAATGACAGTCAAATGAAACATGTCATAGACTAAAAACAGACCAGATTAAAAAAACAAAAAAAAAAAAATCAGAAGGATCAGAGAATATCTAAACACTCAGAAGATCAGATCTCTGCATGAGTTAGATTTCAGACTCCTCTATCATATGCGTGCTAGCACCCCAAAATTTTTGCTTATGTATAATCCATTAGCCAAATGACTGTTACAAGGTAGAATATGATCTATCCTTTCCCCTCAGTCTTTTGGTCACTAGATTCTATGCAGAGTTAGTTGCCAGAACATAGTAACTCTAGGAGGTAATGGGAAAAGAACTTACTATAATTTGAAACCCGTCCTACATGCCAAATCTGACAAAAGAAGACACTGCCTTTGGCATGAACTTCATTCACAATAGGTTTCCAGGCCTCAACTTGTTCCTTTGTCCATATACTAGGTGTAAATGGATACCTGCAAGCATAAAGAAGCAATGCTTACATGACAAATAGAGTGCGGATGTGAGTAGTCTATGTTTTTTTACTCTCTTACACATATTGCAAGACATTAAACAAGATTTGCTATTGAAGTCATACCCTTGAGCAGTGTCAGAAACTCCTGTGGCTTCTGTCAAAAGCGAACCACCTTTGGAAGTTCTCTGGGAGTAGTAAAGTACTACATTGTGGCTGTGGAACATTTCCGTAGGATCTTTGCCTTGTTAAGGGTGCCAAGACAATTCTGCACAGGATTAAGAGAAAACATTACCTTTGACATAACTGTTACGAATACAGAAAAAATAACATTAATTTTGAGCAATGATGACAAATGCGAACATAATCGAAAGAAATATCTGGAGGTTCAAAGAAAATAATCAGCCCAAATGATGTAAGCTATTCCAGGAAAATTGACAGCGGAACTGATTTTCATGCACTATATTAAAGAGAGACTATAATAGAAGCAGAAAGAGTTATGTCCTCCTCAAGGTAATCAAGGCCCTTTTTTTTTTTTTGGTTTTTGTCTGTGACACCACCAAGAGAAGTCTCCCAAGTTCATTCAATAATTAGTTATTCCTGCCTTCTTGCCATCTTTCACCATGTGATGCAACTATCTGAATCTTTATCTTAATTCTTTACCTATTTTATTGAATAGAGACCCATTCTTTGCAAAGAAAGTACTATATATTTACTATTCTTTGACGGTTTCTAAAAATTGTAGTCCAGATGAGTGGGCAGACTCTACTCAGCCAAAAAATTCAATCTTGAGTCCAAATTGGCCTATACAAAAAGATCAAGACCGTTAAAGTCATATATCTGTAATGATTGGTGTCCCAAGAAAAGGTATCGCAGCAGAAATCACGTCAACAATCAAGAAAAAGGAAACAAGATTTTCAAGAGAGAGCAGAGAAAAAATGGCTCGATATCCTTTCAAGATTAGAAAGGAACGCGGAGATTAACCCTTCAATTATTATCAAGCAAGGAAAGAAGCTCGACAAAGACGGAGAAAGCTTATGCGAATATAGGTTTTGAGGTGGCATCAATACCAGATAAGAGAGTGGGAATCCCCTCTTATGTCATTTCCCTCCTTCCGAGAAAAAGTCTTCGGTGGGGTAGAAAAACAATTATTCGATTTCCAGCAGCAGGAGACAAAGGAAGGCTACAACAGCTAGATTCTAAAAGATTGAAAGGTAAGGCCAATCCTTCGACATGGGGAGCCCTCCCTCCCAGCAGCTAAATTCCAAGAGAATGCCCAAGTAAAGAAAGGCATTGGATTCAATGAGCAGGGTACGTACCTATGAGAGAGTTGGAAATTATCCATCTTGTATGGGGTAAGCAGCGAATTTTGCTCCTGCGCCTCCTCCTCTTGTGCATTATTATCCAATTGATTCGCCATTTCTCTCTTGGCTGACTCATTGCAATGCCGATAATTCTTCCCAATATTATTAGCGCTGATGAGAGAATCCAAACACAAATGGAACAAAATCATAGTTGCAGACCAACAGAAAGCAAAATTTGCTTTGGCAAAATGGGAGCAGGTGCATCGTTTTGATTTGACTTGGTTTACACTGTGTATGTACCTAGACGTTATTTCGGAGGGAAAAATTGTGACGTCACGTGTTACGTCCCACGTTAGTCGAGTTATTTACCACCACCCGATGAAGACAGTTAATTCAGTAAGCAGTAATATTTACTATTTTTACGGTGCAAAGATTATTCAATACCTCAACAGAATAATTGAAATCCAAGATGTAGTGGATTAAGGAAGAATTATTAATAACACTCATTAAAAAAAGAAAGTTTGATATTGAAATTCAATTTATTCTAATGAAATAATTGTTTGTCCTAACTTGTTATAGAAAATTACAAATAGTCGGCTATTGATAATTTCAAAGATAAGATTCCCAATTGGAATCTTGCAAGGATTAAAAGATATTAAAAAAATTTATAAGATATAGAAAAGTTAAGAAAGTCAAGTGGAATCGTAAAAAACAAGTTAAAATCGCATTTGAAACAAAAGGAGTAGGTTGAACGGGGGCTCTAACCAATGCTGGTCGTACCACAGGCTCTGGCGCCGGTTAGAACCAGAAGTTCTCTGCATATAGCTTCATTTTGGCACTTCTTCAGAGCCTGACCGGCACCAGTAACTTGCACAGGTTGGAGCCAAGTTTGGCCAATTTGGTCTTCCTTGCTCCTTTATCCCATGCCTTCTTTTGCGGCTTCTTTACTTGATTCCAAGGGACGTTAAGGCCATGTTCTTCACATGAACCTCCTTCGCCATGTCCTTGGATCATCATCAAGTTGAATTCCTTCATTGATTGTCCTCCATCAAACTTCATCTCATTGAAAATCAAGTTGTTCTTTCTTGCGTTGCATGAACATCACCAATGATCTCTTTATCTTGCTTCCCTAACTCTTGTAATTGAACGCGTTGGTATTGTAAGGGTTTGATCTCCATCAGATAGGTAATGTTGTTTAAATATCAAAATTTCCATATAGAATTTTTATGTATTGAAAAAAATTACCCTTTGAATTTGAATTGGAGTTCTTGAGCATGGAAAAGATGAGTAATTGCTCCTTTAATGGCAAGCTCTTTCCCCAACAGATGACCATTTGTATTAACATGCTTTTGCATGACACTTGGTAGAACACATCAAAAGTAATTATTTGAAAACTTTATCATACTTAAAATGTAACAATTCTGGCATTATTTTCAATGTAGAGATAACAAACTAGTGATCCATCCAATAAATGCTTCTGATTCTTTGAATCATTCAGAGGCTTCAAGAAAGGGATAGTCTGTATAGCCAATAACAGGATCGGCTAAGTAGAAGGTTTCTCTGTTGTACTTGTTAAGAGGAGCGTCCAGTTCAAATCTTTTGGGCAAATCTGGATTGGCCAAGAATAGACAGCCGTATGCAACAAGATCTGCTCGGTTTTCAGCAATGGCTTTGATCCCATTGTCCCTGTCATAGCCACCAGCAGCAATGAAAGTGCCTTTGAAAACCTTTCTCATTGGCATTAGGCTGTGAGGAACTTCAAATTTTTCTCCAACAAGTCTCATTCTTGGCTCCACCATGTGACAGTACAAGATTCCGTACTTGTTCAAGGCTTCGGCCATGTAAAGTCCTAATGCTTCAGGATTTGAATCTGCCGAATCCATGTAGTTAGCAAAGGGAGAAAGTCTAATCCCAACCCTATGAGCTCCAATTGCATTGGAAACAGCTTCAACTATCTCCAGAGCAAACCTGCAACGGTTCTCCAGAGAGCCTCCATATTCATCTGTCCGGTCATTGACTTGGTCCTTAAAGAATTGATCTATTAGATAACCATGAGCTCCGTGGATCTCAACTCCATCAAAGCCTACAAATCGAATGGATTAATTACATCAGTGTTTTGGAATACTCTGTTTCAGGATGATGCAGTTCTAGGTAATAATATTATTATGATAAGGAGTATATAGCTGACATGCACTGCCTTTGTGCCAAACTAGCTTTTCTGTACCGAGTGCATATCATAGATGAGATGAAATCTCTGAGTCAGCATTTCTTTTGGTATGTCCTCTACATATTTGCTCTACTATAGGGCAGACACCTTTGACATGCACTGCATTTTGTCATTCATTCAAGACTTGTTTATAGGGATTGCCTATTCAAAATGAGTTCTCAGTATGTTTCTGCTACATTTCTAACAACTGTTCTAACAAAATAAGTTTTGCAATAGATCCAAACTTCACCAAAAACCTTACCAGCTTCAATAGCATTCACAGCAGCCTGCTTAAAATCATTGACAATCGAGGGAATTTCATCTGTTCTTAGCCGTCGAGGAGGTGAGAAACTTTCAACATCAATACCATTTGCTCGACTTTGAGGAGCTATTCCCTTGTCTGTGGAAGATATTGGAGCCTGTCCATTGGGCTGATAACCTGAAAATGACAGTCAAATGAAACATGTCTTAGACTAAAAACAGAACAGATTAAAAAATATATATTTTCAGAAAGATCGGAGAATATCTAAGCACTCAGAAGATCAGATCTCTGCATGAGTTAGATTTCGGACTCCTCCCTCATATGCATGCTAGCACCCCAAAATTTTTGCTTGTCTATAATCCATTAGCCAAATGATTGTTACAAGGTAGAATAAGATCTATCCTTTCCCCTCAGTCTTTTGGTTACTAGATTCTATGCAGAGTTAATTGCCAGAATATAGAAACTCTAGGATGTAATGGGAAAAGCCCTTACTATAATTTGAAACCCGTCCTACGTGCCAAATCTGACAAAAGAAGACACTGCCTTTGGCATGAACTGCATTCACAATAGGTTTCCAGGCCTCAACTTGTTCCTTTGTCCATATACCAGGTGTAAATGGATACCTGCAAGCATAAAGAAGCAATACTTACATGACAAATAGAGTGCAGATGTGAATAGTCCATGTTTTTTTACTCTTGTACACAGATATTGCAAGACATTAAACAAGATTTGCTATTGAAGTCATACCCTTGGGCAGTGTCAGAAACTCCTGTGGCTTCTGTCAAAAGCAAACCACCTTTGGAAGTTCTCTGGGAGTAGTAAAGTACTGCATGTGGCTGTGGAACATTTCCATAGGATCTTTGCCTTGTTAAGGGTGCCAAGACAATTCTGCACAGGATTAAGAGAAAACCTTACCTTTGATATAAATTGTTACTAATACAGAAATAATAACATTAATTTTGAGCAATGATGACAGATGCAAACATAATCAAAAGAAATATCTGGAAGTTCATAGAAAAGAAACAGAAGATAGAGAGGCTATATCTGGTCCCAAATGATGTAAGCTACTCCTGGAAAATTGACAGTGGAACTGATTTTCATGCACCATAATAAAGAGAGACTATATTAGAAGCAGAAAGAGTGATGTCCTCCTCAAGGTAATCAAGGACCCTTTTTTTTTTTTTTTTTTTTTTTTGTGGTTTTTGTCTGTGACACCACCAAGAGAAGTCTCCCAAGTTCATTCGATAATTAGTTATTCCTGCCTTCTTGCCATCTTTCACCATGTGATGCAACTATCTGAATCTTTATCCTAATTCTTTACCTATTTTATTGAATAGAGACCCATTCTTTGCAAAGAAAGTACTATATATTTACTATTCTTTGACGGTTTCTAAAAATTGTAGTTCAGATTAGTGGGCAGACTCTACTCAGCCGGAAAATTCAATCTTATTGGCCTATTCAAAATGATCGAGACCGTTAAAGTCATATATATCGGTAATGATTGGTGTCCCAAGAAAAGGTATCGCAGCAGAAATCACGTCAACAATCAAGAAAAAGCAGGAAACAAGATTTTCAAGAGAGAGCAGAGAAAAAATGGCTATATATCCTGTCAAGATTAGAAAGGAACTCGGAGATTAACCCTTTAATTATTTCGACATGGGGAGCCGTCCCTCCCAGCAGCTAAATTCCAAGAAAATAGTACAAGAGAAGTCCCAAGTATAGAAGGGCATTGCATTCATTCAGCAGGGTACGGACCTATGAGAGAGTCGGAAATTTCCCATCTTGTATGGCGTAAGCAGAGGGTTTTGCTTCTGCTGCTCCTCCTCTTGTCCATTATTATCCAATTGATTCGCCATTTCTCTCTTGGCTGGCTGATTGTAATGCTGCTAATTCTCCTCAATATTATTAGCGCTGATGCGAGAAACCAAACGCAATTGGAACAAATTTATAGTTGCAGACCGACAGAAAGCAAATTTTGCTTTGGCAAAATGGGGTCAGGAGCAGCAGCCTCAGCCCACTACCCATCATTTTGATTTGACTTGGTTTACACTGTGTGTCTGTACCTAGACATGTTTTTTCGGAGGGAAAAATTGTGACGTCACGTGTTACGTCCCACGTTAGTCAACAATTATTGACCACCACCTTACGATGAAGCCAATCATTTCAGTTTACAGCAGTAATATTTACTATTTAGACGGTGCCATCCCATGGGATTCTCTCAACTTCAAAACCATAGATGAAAAAATGTCTCTGTATTTTACCTATTTAATACTCCCTACGTCACTTAAAAAAAAACTCTATATTAATATATAAAAATAATAGCAAAAGTATCGGATAAGTGTCAATTTTTTAAATATTTAAGATAAAATTTATCTAATTCAAATATATTATTTTGCCTTGCTAACCAAATAAACGTTAAAATATTTTTAAAAAATAGATAATAATCAAGAGAGAATCCTAACAAAGGATTACGAGAGAGAAAATCTCAACAAAAGAATAATAATAATAATAATACAAAAATTATTATTTTCTCTTTTTAACCGGATAAAAGTTAAAATATTTCATTATAAGAGATAATAACGACATAAAGTTCTAGTAAAATAATAATAATAAGTTCTATAAAACTTACGACCTTCTCCCACATCGGTACTATATGAAATAAGAGGAGATTAAAGAATGTATAAAAAGAGGAGGCCCAGCAAAGGAGAAATCATATCTTTCTTGGCCTTTTGGCTAAGATAAAGTGTAGTATATATTCATATCAATTTAATATCTGATACGTGTTAGACAAAGGTAATGACTTATAATTAGTGACGGAGAAAGTATGAATTTAATTAATTAAGTTTTTTAAAAAAGTAATTAAATATTTCTCATTTTTTAATTTTGAATAAATTTTATTTTGACGGAATAGTAAATGATGGGTTAAATTACTTTTTTTTTTAAAATGTATTTCTATTTTTATTTTTATTATTTCATATTTTATACAATTATTATTAATGATTTTCCATGAATTTCTATAATATATATATACGGAATTGCTATAAAACGCAACTGGCGGAGCGCAACAGTCAAAACGACATCGTTTTGGCTACGAAATAAGTGGATGTATCCCCGCCAGTTGCGTTTTATAGCAATCCTATATATATATATATATATATATATATATATATTTCTATACAAGTGCATTTATATTTATAGTAATGCACACCGGTGCATTCCCAGTTAATTCTCTAACTCTCAAAGTTAACGATGAACATCTAATTTTATTTTTAAAAAACCCTTCAATAAAATAAATTATTTTTTGTAAATATATTTTATATATTCTAAAACGATAAACTAAACCTTAGGGGTACTGGATCAAATTTAATATTTTTTTAAAATAAAAAAAATACTTAACCATTAAAAACTTAACAATGCATGCCATAACATTTTCGTATATACAACTCTTATCAAAACGATAGACTCACATATTTGAGGAACAATTCTATTATGGACTTGATTCATTGGATCATGCGGTTCACATTGAGTCACATTACAATTTTTTTTTCATAAAGTATTAGACCATGTGTTTCAAAAAAATAAAATAAAAATAATATCCCTTAAATTGATATGGACCACAAGGTTCATGTATGAGATATGGATTGGGTCCATATCACAATTTTACTATATTTAATAATTATTTGGGCAAAAACCTTCCTTTCAGTCCTTAGATCTTTAATAGTTTATCTTCTAATCACTCATCAAAATAAAACATGTATTCTTAAAAAGATTTTTTTTTTTCTTTTTTTTTTTTTTTTTTGGTTTAATCTTAGTGTTCAATCAACCACTAAGATTCCATCATCAACTCTTCAGAATATCACAATTTCTGTATCCTCCACATTCCAACCAAACCCAGAGGTTTAAGAATCAAAGCCATCACTCCGCAGTCCACTAACACCTCAAGGAATAAAAGGGAATTTCTTTCCCAACCAATCACCAATCCATACCCATCCAAATTACATCACCACCAACAATCAATCAGCCAACAATAACTAAATTAACATTTAAAACTAGAGAAGAAAGACTATCAATTCAATACAGCTAAGAACAAAGCTTGTCGCAGACAGTTCTTCCGAAATCAAAAAACTAATTTGAAATTTAAAGAAATCATTCCACTCATCCATAATGCAACATTTATTTTCAACATTTATTTGAAACTAATGCCTTGTGAATATACATTTATTTGAAACATTACTTGGAGAGAACTTTAACCTTTCAGAAGCTAATCTCTTGTGAAGCCTAACTTGGTGTTCTGCAAACCCTCCTAATATTTCTTTTAGCTCCATTGTTTTCTTGTATGCTTTAGTTCCCAAGTGCACCAAATTTAGTGAACCCTTGCTTATGTAAGCTCTTCGATACTTATCCTACGAGGTGAAATAATAGTTATGCAGACAAGAGTGAGGTCAAGGAATGGAACTAACAGGAAAAGAAAAAAAAAAAAAAAGAGAAAGAAAACAAACATACTATTAGCTTCCAAGTAAATAGAAATGGAGTCATGAGAGAAAAGAGTCGTGAGGTTGGTCCAAATGTTGCAAATGTTACATTGTGCAATAGCTTCTTAGTGATCAGTGGCCTACATGCAGTGAAAATAAAAAAGACTTTCAACTTCATAAGTTAAGAAATCCAAAAAATAGAACCTTCCAATCCCTAATCAATAATTACCTAACAAATTATTGAAAGAAAAAAACAAAAAAGATTTTCAAAAAAATGTAAGCACCTTTCCCTTTGCAAATACAATTGCAAAACCAGTGTTATTGAAGAATTTGAATAAGTCATCAAGCTCTGCTTGAGAGTGCAAGATAATGGCTCCATTTTGCAAATGTACCTGATGGCTGGGTTGGGAATATCCTTGCTTCTGCTAGAATATTGGGTTGGGAATATCCTTGATAAACTAATCACTTATCAAAATAAAACATGTATTCTTAAAAAGATTTTTTTTTCCCTTTTCTTTTTTTTTTTGTTTAGTCTTTGTCCGGACCAATTTGTATGCAGATAGATATTCCACTAATAGCTATAACTCAATAAAATTAGAGTATATATGAAGATCAAGTCGAACTCATGACTTATGTTATGCAGGCTTCAACCTCTAAATCACTTAACCAGACTCTTGGGTGCTCCTAAAAAGATTAAATACTCCAAAGATTTAATTTTTATTTTAATTATAAATATATGACAAATAAATAATTAAGAGACAAGTTTACTCTTTTGTTTGATAAGGTATAAAGAATATTTAGAAGATTCGGAGCTTTCATTTCACTTTCCTTTAACTCCCTAATCCATAAAACTCTTACGTGGTATACTAAAAAAAAGCCTTGCAATACAAAGCGTCATCAAATCATAAAACTTCAAAAGAGCATCATCCTGAGTCAAATGCCTTCGGGGGTCGGTAGATCCATCAAATTTATCAAACCAAGGAATTTTAAAGTCCTTCGGACATTGCCATGTCGTGGAAGGTGTCCAAAAGGATTGACGAAGAACAGGATCCGGATGTTTCAAAACAGTGGGATCAATTGCAGGCAAAAGAGTAATTCCCTGTGGGGATACTCCCGCTGTACATGCAAAATAGTCTAGACATTGTTAAAAAAAAAGTGGAATTATTTCTTTTCAAGTTGCAATAATAATTATATAAATACCAAAATGTGTTGTATGCACCATGATGTGAAATTGTATTCCCCATTCCATCATAAAGTATCTAAAAAATAAAGGTTAATTATTTCTTACGAAAAGAACTTATTTTACACATGAAAATGTAAAATTTCTTCCAGGATCTAGATCTAATTATGATCGGTCAAATATTGCTGTGTTCAATTTTAATACAAAGTATGTCTTTTTCTTGTGTAATTAATATTATCGTGGATTAAAAGCCTCGTTTAAGATAATCATGTATTAATATTTCCATCTTCTTTTTTCTTCTTGAGGTTGAAAAGGGTTTGATCAACTAATTTGAAAGAGCGATTTCTTTGATCTACAGATTTGAGACAAATTTTTTCTCCCTCTCTCTGATTAATGTTTGATGTAAGATTCGAACACAGCATATGATGAGATCAAATCCATTCTCGTTGGCGATCTAGACAGCCCGCAATCTCAGGGTTTAATTTGTCTGGTTATATATCAATATGATAAGTTTGGTGTTACAGTCTCCCATTGTCACTTCGATGAGTTTTTATCAAATTTGGAGTGTGTGGGAAAAAACCTGTTGGTGGGACAATAGAAGAGGAAGTCGTGCATGCATATAACCAATTGGCCATTCTCCAAACATATATTTGCCTTTCTTTGTAGGTGAATGGAGGTTCTCAAGTCTGAACAAACGTTACTATTTGAATCACGACGGTCCGAAGCTATCATAAAAGAAAATTATATTTTCAATTTTTTAGATTTTTGGATAATTCTAAATTATGAATGGTCCAAATAAATCCAAAAGAAGTTGATCAATTAATAAAATTCTAATAGCAATTCCAAAATTAGTATAGTATTCATAGTTTTAACTTAAAGGACAAAAAAAAAAAAAAAAACCTAAGGAAAAATATCTTGTTCAATTTCTATCCAAAATATTCTGTTTCAGAAATTATCTAAAATATCCAGAAACATTTTGAAACTATCTTGTGCAACAGTAGTCCGCATTTCTAACCCTTGTAGATAAGAACACAAAGGGAAAAATGTCAATAAAAGTCGTTACAAAACTCCCAAGTCTAAGAAAATATAATGGACTTTTATTCTCTCTCTCAAAAAAAAAAAAAATGAAGTCAAGATATATAAATTGTTCAGAATTTATTTAAAAGCACGAAGGATTAACAAAAGACATAAGCTACACTACGGAAACTATCCATGTAAGATCAAAGGAATCAGAAACTATTTCCTTATATGCAACACCATGATCATCAGGAAGAAGTCACTCATACACAGTTCAAAGACAATGAAGAAAATCTTTTATTTAAACTTAAACCCATTTGCACTAAGTTGTAAAAAGTTCAGAGGACTTGTTAAAAACTCAAAAGTAATCACAAAAGGAAAATTATTCAACAATCAATCAACCACTGAGATTCCATCATCAACTTTTCAGAATATCACAATTTCTGTATCCTCCACACTCCAACTAAACCCAGAGGTTTAAGAATCAAAGCCATCACCCTGCAGTCCACTAACACTTCAAGGAATAAAATAGAATCTCTTTCCCAACCAATCACCAATCCATACCCATCCAAATTACACCACCACCAACAATCAATCAGCCAATAATAACTAAATTAACATTTCAAACTAGAGAAGAAAGACTATCAATTCAATACAGCCAAGAACAAAGCTTGTCGCAGACTGTTCTTCCGAAATCAAAAAACTAATTTGAAATTTAAAGACATCATTCCACTCATCCATAATGCAACATTTATTTTCAACTAATGCCTTGTGAATATACATTTATTTGCAACATTATTTGGAGAGAACTTTAACCTTTCAGAAGCTAACCGCTTGTGAAGTCTAATTTGGTGTTCTGCAAACCCTCCTAATATTTCTTTTAACTCCATTGTTTTCTTGTATGCTTTAGTTCCCAAGTGCACCACCTTTAGTGAACCCTTGCTCATGTAAGCACTTCGATACTTATCCTACGAGGTGAAAAAATAGTTATGCGACAAGAGTGAGGTCAAGGAATGGAACTAACAGAAAAAAAAAAAAAAGGGAGAAAGAAAACAAACATACCATTAGCTTCCCAGTAAATAGAAATGGAGTCATGAGAGAAAAGAGTCGTGAGGCTGGTCCAAATGTTGCAAATGTTAGATTGTGCAATAGCTTCTCAGTGATCAATGGCCTACATGAAGTGAAAATAAAAAGACTTTCATCTTCATAAGCTAAGAAATCCGAAAAACAGAACCTTCCAATCCCTAATCAATAATTACCTAACAAATTATTGAAAGGAAAAAAAAAAGATTTTCAAAAAAATGTAAGTACCTTCCCTTTGCAAATATAATCGCAAAACTACTGTTATTGAAGAATTTGAATAAGTCATCAAGCTCTGCTTGAGAGTGCAAGATAATGGCTCCACTTTGCAAATGTACCTGATGGCTGGGTTGGGAATATCCTTGCTTCTGCTAGAATACTAGTATATTCCTATATGAAGACTCTAATCACCTTTAGATAACAATCAGTCACCAAGCGGTTGACCATCAAAATATGATATGTATAGTAAAATCCATTAGGAGCTTCATGAGAGACTTGTCAAATCCCAGAACTAATAGAATAAAAAAACGACAACTTGCAGTCCATCTGGGGAAAAAGGGGAAAATAAATAACTATTATTTCACTCATTCAAGGACTTGATAGGACTAACATTAAAGAATAAACCATAAAGAGAAAATTTTTAAGTTGCTGCATTGAAGGAGAGACAAATTTATAGGCTTCTATTGCTCCCACGAAACTCCCTTTAAACAAAATTCCACTTTAGGCATTTTTTTAACCACAACCCTCAGCCTTTCAGATCATTAAAAATAACCCTCAAAGAACTAGCCCAAATTCATAATTTATTTATTATTGCCAAGTTTTAAACCCCTCTCGAAGATATTCTATCGATTCATAAACCCCTCAAAGAAACAGCAGAGGCCCTATTCCTACAAACCATAGAATTTCTGCATTACCTCCATAAAATAACAATGAGATCACTTTCAGGTCCAAAGCAAAGAGAGAAAATCTAAATGAAGTATGCTGACACACTAGTAGGAGTCATCACACCAGCAGCTAAAAGGCCTAAAAATTGATACCTCAATTACAAAACCCATGATAAACTAAACATAAAAGAGTAAAAAGATAGAAACTTTAATAAACTATCAGTTCAAATTAACACCCATGAAATTGTGATTGTGAAATAGCTGAAAAGGGTCACAAGATAGAAACATTAAGTACACTCAAAATCTAAAAATGAAAAATTGAAAAATAAAAGCAAAGTTGGAGTGAAAACCAACTCCCTATATCCTTGAAAGCTCGTTTGAGATCAAATCCCTTAATTCTTCGTCAATGAATTCACAAAACAAAACTAATCATTTTAAAATAATAAACCCCATCATCTCTCACCTCATACCTGGAAATGGAAGCCATAAAAATTTTTTTAAGCAAACCAATAAATCTAAACAGAAAACTCAACTATCATCCAAAAAGCAGAGAAATTTTAATGTTTAATTTTTAGAGGGAATTCCCTGATCTATATGTCGGATCTATTTATCAGTTTTTGAAGAATCCTAGAAATCTCCTCAATGGGCTTACTATATATATATTTTTTTAACTCATCAAAAATCTTACTTTCAAAAAAAGAAGGGATACCGACACCATTTGGGTATAAATAATTATTAGTTTATTTCATGAGGTCATTATTTCGAAAATGACTCTAAACTAATGGAAACAAATAGATTACATGGTGACTAATCTTGTCTTAAAAATTAAGAGTAATAATTTAATTTTTTAATACACACCTCTTCTCTAACTCTCTCTATACCTATCCTCTAGAAGATTAATAGTGACACCCCACTTATCTTCCATGTGTTTCGAACTTGAGACCTCTCGGGATCAAATATTGTTATTTACCACTTAGCTAGAAAAGTCGAAATACGTGGACGGAGTTGATGTGAAATATTTTTGCTAGTTTCTTAACGGGGTCACTTGGACCTATCTATAGTTATCTTGTCCAATTCAGAAACGACCGTAAATTTACGATTCAGGTTTTGCATCAATATCTCTCTAATTACCTTTTGATCTTTGTGGGAATGTTGAATTGGCTGTGCTAAGCTGCCATTCTCAGTTCTCATTTGTGGAAACAACTTTTATCTTACACCCGTTCTTTGCTTCTAATTTAATCTTATTTCTTCTGCTTTTTCATTTTATCTAGAGATTGATTACCTTCTTACCTGACCTGAGAAAAGGACTGGTTAAGGGGAATTAAAGAAATACCTTATGAATGTCAACTTTATCGGAAGTGATTAGTAGTGAAATTTTGTTAAAGATTTGAGTTATTTATTGGCATAAGGATAGATTACCTTTTTACCGGACCTAAGAAAAGGACTGGTTTAGGGAATCAAAGAAACACTTGGAAGTCCTTATTAATGTGCATTCATGAGTCAATTCCTACTCTTTACTCAAAAAAAAAAAAGAAGAAGGGAGCTGAGGACTAAAACTTTTATTGTAGTACTATTTTGTTAAAGGCTTCTTCAGGCCATCGATGGGGAAGTCCAGAAGATGAGATCGACAAGAAAGAATCTGTGCATTGAGAAAGTAAGCTGAGGCATGGTTGGCAAGGTATCACATAATAGACACAGTATTGCCAGGGTGATCAATTCGATCAATCAAGTACTTAATTAAGACATTTGTCATGTTTCTTTTGTTTGTTATTATTTTTTTTTTTTATTTTTTACACCCACCTTACCCTTCCTCCTCCCGTAACCTTATATCCCTCCCATAAGGATTAACGGTGAACCCGAGACCTCTATATTTTAAATATTACTGTTTATCATTAAATTAAAAAGATTTGACTTTTTATTTATTGTTCAATCACTTCTTTTCATTTTAAGCATTGAATGAAGTGTCGATTAAAAGTAAACTAGGACAGATTACTCCATGGAAAGGGCCTCCCTTGTTTGACATTAAATGTTCAACGACTCTCTCATATTACATGTTGAACATAACTTGTGAAATGATTCTGTTCTTCAGGTATGAAATATGCACAAAGCAATTCTTATTCCAGAAAAAAGGAGAGAGGTAAAAGGAGGAGTGACAGAAGATTTCTTTCCTTGAAGAAAAATCAAATAATTATGGGGACATGAAAGGAACGACACAAAAATATTTTCACCAATTACTGCAATTCGTTCATAATTAACAGACCGTTAACTACACTCCAAGTTGGTGGGGACTAATTTTACTCTTGACCGGGCAAACTATTTGGATATGTAATTGCAATATTGAGATAGTAAGATGTGGAGTGAAGGAAAAGTCAAAGTGTACTCTTTTTGGAGAATTAATGAGATCAAGAACGTGTACACAAAATCTGATCACATTGCTATCATCCCTGGGAATTGGGATGATGAACGTTGTCCGTGCAAGTTATTTAAATGGTCGAACTTGAACCATCTAAAAGTCTATGGCTCCGAACCTCTCATTATATGCACTATTTTTTTGATGTCGATGGTTTTCTCTTCCGGCTTTAGAATATCCAAACCCGACGAATACGCTTTTATTTGGTAACCGACGAATTATTTATAAATCATTTGAATTATGATTTATGAATGATTTACAAAAGATTTAAACATGAGTAATCATGATTACACATTTAACATTTTCCTTTAAGTTAAAAAGTAGTCACTCTAATCTTCTAATTTTCATACTTATCCTTTTTAATCTTATCTTATTTTTTTCTCTTTCATTTTTATTTTTCTTATATTTCACATTTTTTCCCCCCACCCCCACCACACCCCACTTCTTTCTTTCTTTTTAATTCTAAAAAAACACTTTCATTTTAATAACATTTTAACCTATAAAGTTAATTTAATAATATAATAAAAAAACCTTCAGCACTCGAGTGTTTGGATGTTCATCTTCTGTTAAAGCTCGAGGCTTTAGCACAATAAATTATTTAAATGCATTGAATGCTATCGAAATTAATATAAAAGTCAATTCAATAATTGAGGGACTCTTTGACATCAAAGAGTATATCTTTAGTCTTGTCTTATTGCTTAATAAAGTTCAATTTTATTACATGTATAGCAATAGAAAAGATAAACTCGATCACATTTTACTGTAAACTATTCAATTAAAAATATAAAAATATAAATATACCCACAACAAATAATATTAATATCTGGAGAGATCCAAAAATTTTTTTAAAAAAAATATTACCAAAAGATCCTTAAATTTGTGAATTATTGTAAAAGAATCATAAGAAGTATATTAAGCCATTTATTCTACCTTAATTGGTAGAGTACATATTGATTTTTATTATCGTGTGAAATCATCTCATATCTTCATACAAATATATATAGTCATTAAAAAACCAAAAGATAAAAGATTGGGGGAAAAGTTAAAAATCAAATTAATAATTTCATATAATTTTTTTAATTACTTGAATAGTAGTGCAAAGAAAAAAAGTAAACTCTAATAGTGTATTAGTGGTTTATAGGTTGGGGTGGAGTGAGGGAGGGGTGGGGGTTTGGAGGTGTGGTGAGGGCAGTGGAGTCTGGGAATGATGGATAGGTGGGTGAATATATATTGATTTAATTTAATAGTATCAAGTTAAAAATATAATACAAATTAATATTCAAACTTAAATTAAATGATTACTCATAATTACTCACTCATGCATTCACTGGTTTTGATGATTTATGAATGATTAATCATTTAGATTAATATTACTTAAATGAGTAATCGTATCACTTGTTCAACTAGAAATTAAATGAGCACTCATTAAACTAATAATCATTGTGCCACCCCGGGGATGGGATAAATTTTCAGTAATTATATTATATTACATATATACTTTGATTTTATTTTATTTTAGTGGGGAAAGAAAATATTTCAAATCCTTTCAAATAGGAAAATCCTGATACTGACAAGTCTTGGGGTGGTAATATGGACCTTTAAATCTGTATCATATCACATCACCAATTAATTATCACATAAGTAAATAATATATACATATATAGGGTAATGATAGAGAGTGCAGTGTTAACTTAATTATCTTTTTTTATTTTTTAAAAAATAAAATTGTCAATAATTTTTTTAATATAAATAAATAAATATATATATATATATATTAAATTCTAAAAGGATAAATTAAATCTTAAAAGTATTTGATCAACATCATTATTATTATTATTTTATAAAAAAGGTATAGTTGACTGTTAACTTTGTTTTCCAAGGTGGAAAATTCTATTATGACTTCGATCCATTGGATTATGTGGCTCACGTTACAATTTTTTTCTAACAAAGTACCGAGCCATATGTGGCAAAAAAATAATAATATCCTTTAACTTGATATAGACCACAAGATCCATGTGTGTGGACATGAATCAGGTCCATATCAAAATTTTTCAAAATGACCTAAAATATGTATATGAATTTTTTGTGTACTAGCATTCTCATGTATGTACAAATGTATATGATAGACATACAAAGTAGACCTACTAAGTATGAGTCATATATCTTGATTCTTGAATCATATTCAAATAGGAAAATTTTGATATGGATCGGATACACTTGTGATATACTTAAAAACCACGTTACTTATACACCACATATTTAATTTGCCCATACGTTTGACTATTCTTATATAACGGTTAATTTGATTTAACACGAAATACGAGATCCATAGACATATAATAATTTCTCTTTAATTATATATGAAAGAAACATTTTAATCCAAACCAGACAAAAAGTAAATAAAATCATTACCCTAAAAGAAAATTTCACAATGCGACGAAATAATTTAACAGCAAAATCCTGGTGAAATCTGCCATGAAATAAAAATCAGCCCTCCCTTGGAAAAATCTTTGGCACCTTCTGGACAAGTTATTATATATATATTTAAGGACTCAACCTTTCATCTTTTGAAAGATTGGTTCTTAACATTTTTTTTGAACCTTTTCATCCCTAAATAATTTTCAATTGGATATTTTGATCTAATTTTTTTATAAAAAAAATCATCAGATTTTGAAGTGATATAATCAAAATAGAAAAGACATTATTATCATTACACTTCATCACAGTGTTGATACTTTACATATTCACTGAAATGTGCTCGAAATCCAATGATTTGTTTTAAAAAAAATCTAACCAAAAGGATCAAAATATCTAATTGAAATTATTTAGGGATGAAAAAGACAAAAAATATATGCATATATATATATATACACACACACACACACACACACACACACACACACATATATATATATATATATATATATATATATATACGGATTTGATAAGCTGCGCTCCGA